>PEDP01001114.1:0-13907 GCA_002918395.1 Erysiphe pulchra | reverse complement strand
CCACAGTTCGTGAATCCATTAAAAATGAGCTTATAAAATTAAAATATACCCCAACTGACTTATGCAAGGCTGATGGATTAACTAAAGCTTTACAAAGAATTAAACACTTATCATTTTGTAGTCAGATTAATTTAGATCTGAAGCACTCAGTTTCAAGGGGGGTGTAATGAATATTAGCTTATAGTCATGTGACTTATATCACATGACAATACTTGTAAATAAATAGATAGAAAATTTATTGGAAACTTCAAGTTGCTATGCCAATGGGCCGGGGAGTATAGCTTCTGCTCCAATTAAGGGCACCGAAATTATAACATAATATTTAGAGCCGGTGCACGGTTAATTGCTTGAAATACAGTAATTTGTAAATTACAGAATTTTTGTACGGGAGTTTTTTTCTATGAATTTACGTAATTCCACCATCTCTTGCTGAAGAAGACCGAAAAGATATGTGATGTTCAGATTAAACGGTGGCTGTCTTTTGAGAGTGAAGGTTTTCAATAGATTAGGCCTCTATGTTATTAGGTACACACCGCCAAATATCTCCTCATCAAGTCGCTCAATTGCAACATCATTCCACATTAAATACTCTGGCTCGTTTCATTCTAACCCAATCTCTAAGCCCAAAATGAGCAACATAGACGCTGAAATAGATTTTGCTCCCAACTTCAAACTTAACAATGGAATTGAAATTCCTTCGGTAAAATCCATTGTTTTTCTTCATCAGATTCTCCAAGATGAATTAACCTTTGCGTAAATAGGTTGGATATGGACTTGGAACAGCTCGCTACAAGCCAGACCCCAGTGCTCCAGTAGATGTCGAACTTGTTAATTTAGTAGTGAAGGCCATTAAAGCTGGATATCATCATCTCGATGGTGCAGAAGTTTACGGTAACGAACAAGAGCTTGGGGATGCTATTGCTCAGGCAGGAGTGCCTCGAGAAAAGCTATTCGTAACGACAAAGATTTCAGGCACTAAAGTTCAGGATACTCAGGCAGCATTTGAGCTTTCATTGAAAAAACTCGGATTGGATTATGTAGATCAATATCTGATCCACGCTCCGTACTTTGCCAAAACAGAAAGCGATCTTCAGCAAAAATGGGCAGACCTAGAAGCCATTTATGCTTCAGGTAAAGCTAAATCTATTGGAGTCTCAAACTTTTTGCAAAAAGACCTTGAAGTGATACTCAAAACTGCAAAAATTAAACCGGCAATCAATCAGATTGAATACCACCCATATTTACAACATGGAGATCTTATACCTTTTCAAAAGAAGGTTGGTATTACCACGTCTGCATACGGGCCTCTCACTGCAGTGACAAAGGCAAAGCCAGGCCCACTAGACGGTCTGTATGATGAATTAGCGAAGAAATACAGTGTAACGCCTGGAGAAATTGCGCTTCGATGGATTATCGATCAAGGTGTGGTTGCCTTAACAACTAGTGGAAAAGAGGAGAGGCTTAAACAGTATCAAAAGATAAGCCAGTTTAAATTAACCGAAGAAGAAATTAACTCGATAACTGAAACTGGTAAAAAGAAGCACTACCGAGGCTTTTGGAGGGAGAAATTTGCAGATGATGACTGGTCATGATTTTTAACAAAGCTGAAATTATAATCAAGATTCTTTTTGGGGAGCACAATTCAATTTCAAAATTTAAAAGTACGTCAATGAGTGATCGGGTTCCGCACTAATTAATAACCAGGATCCCAAGTAACAAGCAGCGATCATATTTTAGCGTTCTTATTGGGGTTTTAGATTGGTATGAAGCGCATTTGATGGGTATCTCAGGAATAACTGGCCTTTAATAACAGTTTTCACGGTTGCAGTAATTGTAACAATGTAGATTTATGGCACAAGAAATGTACTTATAAATAAATAACTAGCCGTATCTAGATATCTAAGTGGTTTCATTCTACAGTATTGATCTCCTTTTTAACGAGGAAACCTGAACAATTATTTGATCTAGCTGATTTTTTTTTCTTCAAATTCTTGGGGCAATTATGATTCTATCATGAACAATGCCAATTTGACACCCCAAACAAAAAAGATTTATTACAAAAGGAGCATGTATCTCTATCTACTCGTCTAAATATCAACGTACATCGACGTCTTAAATTATTTTTTTGTAGTATAAAAGTGGTACATATTATCTGTAGGGGATAGAAAAGCTTTGATAAGAAAAGTTAATAAATGAGGTTCTCACTAAGGCAGGGATAATGGTTGGAGTAGTAGAAGAGCAACAGATTCGAACTAAGAAGATAGCATCCGAGGAGATAGCAGAGATGGCTTTTGAGATGAGGCTCATCTCATTCTTCCCCATTAAGATCAGAGCTAACTTTTGAAGTCTCTTTGGAGAGCTGCGAGGCCTGTCTTTTAACATACCTCACAATACGTTTTCAATAAAACGATATATTCTTGATTTCACACATGAGCTTAAAAGTATTAATGAGTGCACTGAGAGTAAATTTGAAGGAGGGTAATAAAATATATAATTTAGATTTTGTTCCAAATGACCTAGTATAGAGAGAGCTTTTGTGTATACTATGTCCCCCGGTAGGCATAATCATAATCTTCTTATCTTGATAGTAAAAGTCAAGTTTTTATTAAATTTATCTTTTCCATTGCTAGGAATAAAATAAAATTTTGGTTTTATTTGATTATCACGATGTGATGAAGTTTAACCATTTCTCACCCTCGTTGATTTTTATAGGGTCTAATCGAATAGTCCAAATCCCATGTCTTCATCAGATTCTTCTTCTTTCTCTGTGCGTTGATTAGTACAAGATAATAGATTCTTCTCTCAGAGTTTGGCATACCCTCTTCCTTTTCTTCAACCTTTTCTTCAGGAGCTGCGCCACCAGCGGCAGCGGCACCACCAGCGGAAGCGTTACCAGCACCTCCAGAAGGAACAGAGGCCAATTTAGCTGAGCCCTCTGCAATTAGCTATGCAAATGTTAGTAGTTGAAGATAATTTCACTTTGAGATTACATACATCATTAATATTCTTGCCTTCGAGTTCAGAAAGTAACTTAGAAACGCGTTCTTTCTCTGGTTCAACACCGACTGATGCAAGAACTTTTGTGATATCATCTTCTGATGGTGAAGCGTTTCCGCCGAGAACGAGTAGTAAATATGCCGCAAGGTGCTTCATTTTTATCTTGGTTGGTACAGTTAAATCCTGGAGAAAATGTGAGGGGTGTTAAATCAACGTCGTTAGAACAGCAGGATCAATCAATTTAACCGCGATGTGGCGGAGACTGAAACGTCAAGTTCTACAATTGAATATTAAAGGTTTGTGAGAAGTTAGTGATAGTGGAGATTGATTTTGAATTGCTAAAAAATATTAAGCGACGTGGGCATCACTAACTCTTTTCTAGAATAGGCTAGATAGGGAATTGTTAACCGAATAATCTTCGTAGTAAAGTATGATTTCACAACTTCGATACAACCATAATACTTAGTAGTCCACTTAAATTATCTAACAATTCTGGTTTCTCTATGGCTCGTTCATTGTCACGGGACTAAGAGCTGTCGTATACTCCAGGTGTTATAGTATTAGTGATTGGCCTTTTCTTCTCTTACTATCGCACAACACAGTTGCAATATATAACCATTAATACCAGACCTGTGACCCACCGTGATACTCATCCTCCGAACTGATTATTAAGTTTCTGCAAAACGTGTAAGGCCCCCGCCAACGAATTGAATTGTATCGTCTAGATCAGAGATTCAAATTAATTGGGTGCTCTGGCTACGCTGCACACCCTTCATTCTTAAGATATTTCTAAGATTTCAAAGCATGAGTCTTTGTATGCCTTGATATAGAATAGACGCTTGATAGAAAATAATGCTATCGTTCCAATGGTCAAGGATTTATTAGATTCTTTAATATTAATGAGCTCCTATCTAACACAACGTGCCGAGCAGATAAGGAGAGCACTCGGACTTAAGTCAAGCTAGGAATTGAAAATTGAAAGTTGAGGAGACTTAAGTTGATGGATTTGATTGCTTATATGATACTCACATCGAGCTCTTCACAAGTCAAAAAAAAAGAAATGAGAACGAATACCAACCTTTTATTTGTGCTCTTGTCACCTGGGCAACTGTGGCTTGAATAGCAAAATTGGTGTTGTGTAGAATTAAGAGGAAGTGGGCGTAGTAAGCGGCCGCGCATAACATAATGAGCAAAAAAGAGACGTACAATCCTGATAAAATACTCCTTAGAAATCACGGACTTACAGTTCATGTGCTTTCGGTTTTATGGTAGCAGTCCATTTTTAACGAAGGAGTTAGTATCTCTTGTTATCCTCGACTATCGTGTTTCTATCGTCGAGCGGGAGTATGGGTATTCATAACTAACTGCTTCTCCTCTACATGGTGTTTCCGTTTTCACTCTCCTTTTCGTTGAAAAACACCTGTGCTGTCTACAATTTGGAACTAGTTTCTCTTCGATTGTCAAAACACCTCTCAGCTCACACCCACGAGTGATCACAATGAAATATCTCGATTCATCTGGACGGGATAGTTCTGTTCTTCATTAGCTTTGTTTTTTTTACATTGCCCAATTTGTTTCAAGGCAGAATGGATGGGCTTGAGTTGGTTATCACAGGATGGTCTCTAAACACTCGTCTTTGCTCTTGATCAACTTACTTGGTAATCTGCTCGTCCTTACGGGTTCCCCGATTGGATAGATATAAAAATTCACGCCATTGGCTTGTTGAAATGTGTTGTGAGAGCCTTTTTGCGGTCGGTACAGTTTGGGATATGCATTCAAAAAGTTTTTGGATTTAAATTTAGAGCATGCTTCTTCCTTGGTGTCTTTGATTTCTCCTGACCCAAGATATCGCTCTCCGCAGAAAAAGGCTACTTCACGTACCAGCACCCCATACGGCAATCCTTCCACTCCCATGACAGAAGCAATTGAGGAATAAAAAAAGGCAATAATAAAGATTAACTTCATCTCTTCTACTTATACAGTGTCGAGTGTTCACTAATCTTCAAACATCTTCGGAAAATCAATAAAGTGAGAAGGAAAAAAATTATCTCTTTATCTATCTATTCCTTTGAAATAATTATCTATTTATGTAACTGGATTAATTTAATTTAATTTAATTCTCATAAGACCATTTAAGGTAAAAAAATGGCCATGCAATGGTGTATTAGTCATGCAAGGGAGAACTTGTCTCGTCTTTCTTCCTTATTCTCTCATTTTAACTTTTGAGTGACTCCAACTCCCTCGCTATATAGCGGTAGGATTCATCGATATGTAAGAAAATAAGGGAAACATTAAAATCTTACTCCTTTTCCCCATTTTCTCACGACTGTAAGTTTTAATTTATTTTCAGCTCATTTATTGTTTAAGCAGCCTTGCAGTGTTTATTATTTAATTGTCAGATTATTCAACTTTTTCATTAGCTGCACCCAATCATGCCTCAGATTCCATTTGTTGTTCCCTCTTTCCCTTGGAGCCGTAGCCAGCAGAACAGAATCTAGCAACTCGATTTTGCCAAAGATCCATTGACAAAATCCTCAAGTATTTTAGATAAATTGCATACGCAAAATCATCTTTTATATTTTGATTACCAGAAAAAAAAGAATTAATTACTCTAAAATTAAGGTCTGAATTATCTATCCTCAGGGTAAAGTAAGTATTTTTGACGTGAAAATTGCCTTTACAACACCACAAACTACTTCAAATAACCATATAACCTCCATATTTACATCTAATTATCAAGGTCGGAGAGTATTTAAGTATACCGCCCAGATCTCTCTCCCACTAGCACCTAAATCCCACTCGAGTCAGGAAATAATCTGGTAGAGACAGACCAATTCATGTTTTCGCAGGGTATCTATGGGGGATGTAGAGAAAGGCATGTATGAATAATTCAGTGTTTGTACTTTTCATGATTGGATGCTTATGGTTGAGACAAGCCCAATTATAAATGGAATAGGTGGCATCAGAGTAGATGATGAAAAAGTTGTATCATCTAACATGTAAACAAACACTATGTAACATAGCTGCGAGGTGTGCATACAAAAGAAAAACTGGGACTTCTATCATTGATTGATTGTTCTTAATACCTTCAAAAACACAATCTTCGATTCAGATTGAATTCAAGGATTAGATGGAGGTAATTGGCTATAGCAAGAATATTTCACGCGAAATTGCTTCACCGACTTTGAGAAGAATAAAGGACAATGACATCCCCCCCCTCTGATGTGGATAGGAATGTAGTCGAGTAGTTCTTAAGTTAGATTATTTGGCAAAATTCATTAGAGGTTTCAATTTTAATGTGACATTCAAATTTTGATTCTTCTGATTCGATCCGTGGGTTTTCATTAAAATATTTTAGGATTAATGATTATTTATGCCGAGGCCAGGGGTCTTTACAAGGGTTGATATTTGCACCGACCGGTACGTTTTATTTAGGGAATCATTAAATTCTTACCCCCCCTTTCCTTATTTTCTTACGTCCCTGCACTGCTCCATTGAATGCCCATGCCCTGTCAGCAGCAGAAAGCTAAGCCAGATGCGCCAGTATCAATAAGAGCAATGAGAGACTAATTATTTATAATAGCCTTTAAAAATTTGTATTGTGAATTTGACATTTCTTCCAAGCATAAATTTCTTACTGATAATGACTAAAACAAGCGACTTTCTGTTGGAGTTGATCTTTTGACTGTTCATCAGATCCAGGATTGTTAATTTTTGGGGCCGATGCTACTATATGAGAACCCAATGGACAGTAAGTAGCAATGTGTCCCTGTTTGTTACACCAGGTATACTGACCAAGAGCTATACGACCATCTTTTGCCTTTGGTGTAAGGTATCAATCTGTTCCTTTTTGTCAAGAAACAAGATCTAGGTCCATCACCGAACCGTCCTGAGAGACAATTGGCTCATAAATAGCTTGCGGATAGAAATTAGGGATTGAGAGACATTCGGAATCAAATAAGATGCGTTTGTTTCCTGGAATACTGCATCTTTTTATGTGAGATATGCAACTAATGAATGACAGTCGCTCGGAACATTATTTGCCAATACTGGAGTTTCTTGGATAGTTACAATTAGAGCATAATTCATAATTTTCCAATGTAATTTTTCATTAATAGCGTAAGTTGAGTTGGCCATATAGCCTTCGAAGCGAGTGGTAAACTCATAGAAGGGAGTTTTCTTTTGCAAATAATTTCTACTGCGCGGGTAGATTTTTCTTTGAGCCCCGTGTCCTGGCATTTTTGGTTTAGATCCTCTAAAAATGCTTGTAGCGAAGTAATTCTTACAGTTACTGATCAGTCTTCCTGACATCTGAATGATGAACGCGTATTTTGATTGTAAGCAAAATAAAGGTCTTCAAGGATAATTTGTAGCAAGCCAATTCAAAAAAAATTGATAGGGGTAGTATGGTTAGTTCAACCCTTATATCAACATAATGTGTGATTTTCGTGTAAGAACCGTGCTATAAAATCTGCGAATACCCTTCGTTTTATACGTATAAGTATTATTACCTGTAGTTTTTTTTCTCTTTTTTGGCTAGCATAAGATCAGAAATTGGGAAACTTGAGCATCAGGTTTGAAGATGTAAGAATTGTTGTGTTGATTGGGAAAATGGTATTGAGTTAATCAATGATTGAATGAGTAATTGCCAAAAAAAGAACAGAGGTATCATTAACGGCAAAACACAAACTCCAGTGTGATCCAAGCATCCCAATGCCTAGATCTCAATACCAGATAAATCAAATTTGCAGTACAACACAAATATTGCGACAAAAATTACATAACTTAGCTTCTTCTGGATAGTCAATGTAAGTAGTCTGGACTCAAATTAGTGTGTTCACCGTCTAATCTTCGCTAATTCTTTCTCAAATTTGGCAAGTTCCTCCTCGGATATGGAATATGTATGCTCAAGTGTAGGATACTTTCTAGATTTGACTTCTTCTCGATATGTCTCGATACCCCTTAAGCTTTCACCCCACACATCACAATAGGTTTTGACGAATTTTGGTACATAACGGCCGGGAGGGAAGTTGCCTGTCATGTCAACCTGAACTAGGATCTGACCTGAGCAGCCACTTCCAGCACCAATACCGATGGTTGGGACTGAGAGTTCTTTAGTGATAAGAGTTGCAACCTGTGCAGGCACCGCTTCAATTACAATAGCAAAACATCCGGCTTTTTGTAAGGCTAATGCATCCTGAAGAATCTTTAAAGCGCTTTCGGAATTTTTTCCCTGTACTCGAAAGCACCCAGATAATTTTGTCGCTGTGGAGTCAAGCCAATGTGCCCGAGAACTGGAATTCCAGCAGCGCTAATCTTACTTACGCTATGGGCCATTTCTTGCCCACCTTCCAATTTGACAGCTTTTACACGGCCTTCTTTAATTAATCGAATAGCAGAAGTAAGAGCTTGATTAGGGGAAATTTCATAAGAGCCCATAGGGAGATCACCCACCTATTGGAGTCAGTGAAATAGCTGCATCAAGGGTTGATTAAATCCCTATACCGTAAATGCAGTTTTTACAGCTCGGGAGACTGAACGACAGTGAAGTAGCATTTCTTCGATTAGAACCTCACTTGTATCTTCTAATCCCATTGCTACCATTGCCAAGCTATCTCCAACTAAGACAATTTCTATGCCGGCCATGTCAGCAACATGCCCACTAGGAAAATCATGGGCTGTAAGCGCCATAATCGGCTCTCCTTTCTTGTACAGTTTATATAAAGTATTTATTGTAATTTTTTCCCTCTCATTCCCACTATTAGATCCTAGAGGGGAGTGAGAGCTTTGCCGAATATGTTGCAGTGGCAAGCAGGATAGTAACTTCCGCTTGTTAGCAATTGGTATTGGCCCCGATGAAGCTGAACTAGAAAAGGAAGGTCTCAGAAGTGAGAACAATCTTGACATGGTACGAAAGTTTTTATAATGTTTATTAGAAGCTTCTTGAGTTTAATGAACAAAATGTCTTCCAAAAATAGAGGTGAGATAGGCAGCTAGAATCTTAAGGATAAATAATTGGGCCAAAGTAATTATCTAATCTCTATGCACTACTCACATAATCTCCGTACGATTTTCATCCTCCATCTAGCCCGTTAAAAAGAGTAATTCTAGTGTAGATTGTCTGCACGCCAACACTCCGTCGTCCAATCAGTGCTCGGTTGCTTCGACTTGGTTTCCCGTACAACAGAGATTTATTGTTTATTTAATAAATTTTAATTGTAACAAACATCGATAATAAACTTTTACTATTTCCAGATACTCGCTCACCTAAACATATGCCTTTATTCCCATGTAAATCATTTCTCTAATTTCACTAAATATTGAGTTATAACTTAACTCCACAAACGTGCCACTTAACAACCCATCAGAAGAACTCTTTGAAAGCCATGAAGCTACATTAGTAAAGTTTCAGCCTATTTATGAGAAGAAAGCTACCAAAAATTTGCGACGATAAATACTTGCCTACGATAGGCATGGGAAACATAAGTCCTTATCTACAAATCGCGCTTAGGCTCCCGAAATACTGAACAAGAAAATGTATGCCGTACTAGTGGTAGCCGGTAGCTAACTTTTTCAGTACAAAACCACAATTAGGAAGCTTTTTAATGCATTAGCCACAGCCGAAAAGATGGTATCTTACCGGGTCCAAAAAGAGTACTTTGGAGGGGATGATATTCAGCCACGAGCAGCAATTTAAATCAGAAAAGACCCCAAGAGGATTACTTCAGTATAAAAATGCCTGAACTCCCCGACTAGTGATTACTGTTAGGCGGAGGTAAATAATGAAATGTTTTCAAATGTATATAAAGCACCGCATGACCCAAGTGCCGTACAACCACTTCTAAATTTGATACCTTCGACCGAACTGTAGCTATCAGAGATTTTGACTCTGTAAATTGGGCATGGCAACCCGGTGCCAGTAGTTTTTATGAACCAGAAGAAGAGATACAAAGATGAGCTGAGGATAAACATCTGACCTGTTTCATAGCAGATGAACCTATGCATCGTGCGGGAAACATTCTAGACTTAGCGTCCACGAATATTAATGAGGCAATAGCATGGGTTAGTACAAAAGAGTGCATGACGTGCGATCACCTTCCAATCTGTGGCTTTTTTTTCAGTCCCTAAAGGGATAACAAGAAATTTGATTTCCTCTCATGGAAAAATTTGATTTTCGAAGTGAATTTACTCTAATTTGTTCAGCTACTATCAAAATGGCTGCCTCCACTCTAGCCCTCAAAGGTATAAGAAAAGATAGAAATCTTCGCTTTAAAGCAGTCGGCAAGTGTCCAAATAGGCAAAGAGCAAGAAGTGCATCTTAGTGGACACTTAAAAAACCAACGTACATTTTATGTACTGTCTTGGAAAAGAGTGGTTGCTGATTGGTTGGGGTACGTACTTCAAACTGAAGGGATTACCTTCAAAAAGAGATATGGCATTTAACACGGTGGAGAAGTGTTTGATGCAGAGGTTTTGGTGACACTTTAGCACTTCGAGCTGCATTATCTGTGAGACAAAACAGCGAGAAGATATTCTTACTTCTTGATAATCAGGCTGCAATGACGGCTCTTTAAACTGGAGAATCATCATCCAATATTGGACTACTAACTTATTCCAAACTTTAGCCGTGAATATAAAGTTAAAGTTCAGATATGTACTGTGACACTCAAACATTCAAGGAAATAAAGAAAAATGTATGGAAGCGCGTGCTCTGAGAAATCTTCTTGGGAGATAGACTTATCCGAGTTATTTTATCTCAATACATCTATCTGTGCTGACTAATGCAGCAACATCGTTAAATATTAATTGAAAAATGGTGTTCTAATTTATGTCCTCCTAATTGAAAAGACTTAGATCTAAAAATTTGTCTGAGGAAACCACTCAAATTAACGTTATTGTGGCGGCTACTTTATTCATAACAAGCTGCCAGAACTGGACATAGTAACTTCGCGGCCTATTATCGTCGCTTAAATTACAGTATCAGGGGACAGGAAACCATTCATACCCACATTAATCTTTATTGACAGTACGCAAATCAAATACGGAATCCAAAATGGTATGAGTATGGATACACTCAGAAAACAACTTCTTGGGCATGATTATTCCAAGAAGTTTACCAAATTTGCTCGGATTCCAGGCTGCTGAGGTAGCCAAATGGTCGGAGTTGTTCTGGAGCACCATCATTTTCAATAAGGAGTGCTCTGGTCCGGGGTATAGTTCTATTTTTAGTGTTAGCATGCTATTCTATGCTAGCCGATAATAGTAGTGCCATGCGCCACATCAAAATTTGCCGAATTGTTATGCATTCTCACAATTCCAGTAATGTATTGAATTGAGCTTTGCATAAAAGTGTTACGTGTCATAATGTGCACTTGAAATCAAAGACGTGAAAATTCAATATTGTAAGTTGAATAACTAATGAGTAAAACTTTTTCTCATGGATCTAAAATCATATAATCACCACAAGGTTGAATGGATCTGTACAAAAGAAACCCTGTTGGTTATAATTTTTTAATATCAGTACTTAAAAACTTTTTTTCAAGTTTTCGTATTGTATCTACGTCAACATACCGAGACACAATGTTAGTAAATAAAACTGCATAAAAAATCTGGTAGGTTATGTTGTGGCGTATTACGCTAATGCTATAAGCCAACATGGTGGGCCTACGAGAACTAAAAACAGAACCAGACCCTGGACTAGAGCACTCCTTACTGAAAATGAGCCTAGTAATGTGGTGTTAGTCGTTGTGCGTTTAGTCATAAATTAACTACAGTAATTTTCACTATTAAAATAGATTTTATTGCTTTTAGTGAATTACATTAATGATTAAATAAAAGGAGATATTAGACATAATTCAATTTGTGATTTTATAATTTATGATATGTATGTATAGTTGCCAACTTACAGACCGGCACCCTCTCAGACATTCTACCAATTCATACAGGGGCTAATTTCAGGCGCAGAAGCTGTTTGAAGCTAGGTTGTGAAGAAGGACAAACGTCTCACTAGTAATTCTTTTGCTACAAACTTCAATCAAAGATAGGGTTATGTCATCCACTATCAGAGGGAGATAATGACTATCGAAAGGTGAAATAATGAAGATGGTTGACTTAATAAGTGCCTGGTGAAGGAATAACGAATTACACTGGCCATAGAGGAACAGTTTCTGGATTAATCATTGGTGGACGTAGCAATACTTCAGGATATACCACATTGTCGGTGGTTCTCTGCTCTAGAGGTAGCAAAACTATCATGTTTCTGACATCAGTCACTCGAGACAACGCAGCATATAACTGCCAAGGAGTAAACGTAGATGTAGATAAATCAACACCAACTTGCTTTAGTGTCTGACCTTGAGATTTATTGATAGTCATTGAAAAGCAAGGGCGAAGCGGAAGTTGCTTTCTCACCATGGTAAACGAAACATCTTCTCTAGAAGTCATGGAGGCGCGTGAGATTATGTACTCCTTACCGCCAAAGCGAGGATCTTGGGATATTATTCTCTCCTTGATCGCTCGGTTCAAGAGATGTGTTACGATGAGCCGAGAACCATTGCAAAGGCCAAACTTGGAATAGTAGTTTCTAATAAGCATAAAGGGCATTCCGACTTGCAACTTTAAAATCCCAGCAGCAAGTACCTGACCCGTAATCTGTCGTAAATACTAAGGCGTATTGTCAGTTGGATTAGTATACTCCTCGGTTCTGACCTCATCAAGAGAAAAGTAATCCCTTGAGACGGTATTCCTGATTTCAGCTACTTCATCATTAAACCTCTCAACCGCGTCATTCCGAGATGCAAGGGTTGCTTGTTCGTGGAATAGTGACGTATCAGAAGATTGAATTTGTTGTAGTGGGTAGACAAATTCACGCAAGGTCGTGCGATCATTTGTTACTTGTATACAATCAGGAAATTCAATTGCTCCATACATACCTGGTGTATAGGATTAATTTGACAGCCATATCGCAAACCGTCTATTGTCATCACCATCCAATACCCGCATATTCTGCGTTAAAAACAGAGTCCTGATCATGTCCCAGTACGACCAACACCGTAAGTAAGCATTTACGATATGCTCCCTCCAACCCCTTTTCACAACCAGCAAAATTTGGGCAAAGTCTCCTCCCATCAGCACAGGACCCCCCAAACAAATCATCACAACGTCGCCAATCTCTCAAAGTTTTTTCGACCGCAGTAAAATTGTGTTTATTCTGCATTGTGGCCTCATCTCAAATTATCAAATCTGTTTGACGTAAAAGATCCGCCAAATCACTCTGTGCGCGCACATTACAGAACGACTGCTCTGTGCATTCTATGGGTATTTTGAAGCGAGAATGCGCAGTTGAGCCATTAGGCAATAAAAGGGATGCAATACCCGATGATGCCACACACAGTACTATCTGCCCTCGGGAATTGAAGAGATGACAAAGGGATTTATAAAGAAAGGTCTTACCTCTGCCAGCGGAACCATGCAGGAAGAAAGAATTTGGTCGGCGATTATTATCAATTGTATCAACGATAATATCATAGGCTGCATGTTGTCCCATGGAAAGCTGACTTACCGATTGCCGATTGAATTCCGCCTCTACCTCTTGATTGAAATCTAAAGCTTCACTTATTAGTACGTTCACCCGTCGATCCACCCAGCGATGTCTTGAGCTCCTAATCCGTGCCCCAGCAAAATCCATCCCAAAGTCCCGCAGATTTTCACCCAGAAGCCAAAGACCGTAGTCAATACGGCGTTCTTCATCACATCAATCATCAGGTGGCAAGAGCAAGGTGTCACCCATGGTTCGGATGCGGTATAGGCAATCATCAGTGAAGTTACCCTGAAATAAATCCCAGATCCGCTGTGGATCGAGAATTTCTGAATCTGCAAGATTCACCGCAAACTGATAGCGTAGAGAGGCA
>PEDP01001113.1:0-13949 GCA_002918395.1 Erysiphe pulchra | reverse complement strand
TTGTAAATAGCCAGAATAATAGCGGCCGCTAGTTTGTGCTTTATCAGCATGATTTTAGCGCCAAAATTTGCCAGAATTCGTGCAAATATAATCTTGCCAATATGTATCCCTATAAGAAGCGGATACAGTCGAGTCCTCTTCTCTGATAATCAAACCTATCTTTTTAAGCCGGACTCCAGTTGAGAGTAACCCAATAACAGTTTTTTGAGTATTTCGTATGCGTTGTCGAGAAGTATCATTTTCTACATATTTTGATTCAAATTTTCCTGAGAATCTGAAAGCAATATGACGAATTAGACGGCCATTACACCTATCCAATTTTTGCTCAATGAATACATACCCAGCGTGTTTGGCATGCTGTTGGCAAGATTAAAATAAAGCTTCGAATGACTTATTTTGAGCTTTGGCGAGTAGTGAAAGAGGTTCAATGCTTGACATAGTTATAGAATATTGATTGGGTGAAATATCTATTATAAAATGAGCTCTTCTGGCGGATATTGTATTAAGAGTTTTTGAAAAGTTAAGAAGAAATAGTAATTATACAGGCAAGACTGAAAAGTCAAAAAAGTCCAATGCAAAAATAGAACCCTGTTAAAAAAATAAATAAGTGAATTTTATTTATGTTGCCTAGTCAACAGACTAAGAAAGCAATATTTTGCAATTATTATCTATTACAGGTCTTTCTTGTGTCAGACAGTTTATTATATGGAATATATACTTTTTGAGTTGTTGAGTAAGCGGATCTCAGATCTTGGTGTCGCTGACTATAAAATAGACGACAGCGGGACTAATTAATACCCATTTATTTGTATTAAGACGGTTATAACGGAAAATCTAAAGTCAATTAAAAAGCATTATTCAAAAGAAGAACGGGACCAAAAATATGGCTTCATTCATTGATTTAAATGATGTTAACGTCATGTCAAAAGTTGAAGATAGATATGTCTCTTATATCATTCAATTCAAAGGCTTTACTTTGTCAAATTTATCATAAAGTGAAAAGCTTATGACCAGCTTTGGAGCGTATGTTTACACATACTGTCATTCTCAGAGCCCCATAACTCGGCAAGCCTTTTTCTATTGTTTCTTCGATGGTCCTTGGCTACTTGAGGAGTATCTTCGCAGTCTGAGATCAATTTTTGGAGTTTCTGGTCCAGTATAATTTGGATTAGGTATAAGTAGAGGCTCCATTTCGCAGTCAACAAAACCCCATTGCATTTGTAATGGATTACCCTTTGGCTCCGATTGTATTTGATAAATCACTTTGACAAGCTCACCATAGGGTGTGAAGACTACCATGTCGCGTGAATTACCTAGTTGAGTGGATATTAACAGTTTGATTCTTTATCTACAAGAGGCTTATATTTCTTAACATCCAAAAAAGGAAGAGGGAAATGAATCACTATCATGCCTACCTTCAGAAATATGAGTTGTATAACATGGTTGATTACAACCTATCAGTTTTCTTACCATTTCCTGGTAGTAAATTAAATCTCCAGCATTTTCATAGAAATTGAGTTGGTTTATCTTATGAGGGCCGTTTTGAGCAGCTCCATAAATCATCCAAGCCTCATAATATCTTCCCTGGCAAGTTGCAGAATTAATTCTTATTCCCAATTCATTCGGTGGTGCCGGAATCATCTTCTCGCCCGTTGCTAAGCACAAGATCAAATGCAGCAAATACAAGGTCAAAGTAATCTTATGAGCTTGGGAAAGCATATTGAAACGCGAGAAGACACCCGCGTATAGATGATTTAGGTAAAGGTATTATTCTACGATAAGTTGATTTAAAACGATGGCTGTGATTAGTGAGAAGAATCTATTCCAAGCGAAAGTAGTGATTTTTGTTTCGCAAGCAGAATGATAAGTTAGCTGAACCCATCATAGGTTGTCGACCTTGATATCAGTTCTATAATAGTAAATTAATTATTTGTTATCAACTGGAAGAACAGCCAAGCTGCTCTAAACATTGGCAAATGCGACTGTGGAGTCGTTATTTGGAGCTGTAATGTAAGTCTCTCTCACATAGATCCACAAGTTTGGGGTGGTTAAATTTGTTTAATTAGGCTGTTTCAGGAGGTAGTAAGATTTGTGATAAATACAGTGGGCAAGATAGCCTGTACAGATTTCTAGACGAGCAATTTGGTCGACCTTCCAGTGTGGATGGACCATGTGCATTTCTCAGCCATCGTCTCTCATCATGATTGGGCTTAATTAGCTCATGTCACTCCACTGCTCAATCTATGGCCCGAGTGGAAGTATACCTACTGTAAATGAAGTTTTGGTACTTAAACTCTGCGATCACGATGTCTTGGCCTTTAAATTTCTAACTATGACGATACAAAGATCTCAAGGGCTTATGTCAATTCATTGAATATCAGAGAGAGGCAATATATTGTGAACTTCTTAGAAATTAAGGCGGGGTCCTGAAAAATAGGATCATGATTATTGGGCTCAAGTATGCCTTGGTGCACTAACCAAATCTAGGCAAATTCTAGACTTTGTATGACCAGAACTTTGGCTGTACAGAGAATTTTTCAAAGTATTTTTAATTGCAATGCGAGCTTTTGATGATTAAAAAAGACTTCAATGATTGAGAATGGCGATTTGTAAAACTTTTTACGAGAATCAGTTTGACAATATTCTCCATTGACTTGTATTGGTGAGCCAATCATTAGGAACAATATCGAGGCAGCATTTGCTTTCTTAAATAACCAAAATTTAGAAGTAAACTCGGTTGAACCACCGAAAACTGAAAACTGAATAAAAGACAAGACAGAAAGAACGTCTCAAATTTTTCCTCGATGTGATAGACACTATTTTAATCAATGCCCACATATTCATATCTCGCTCTCAAAGTCTAGGTTTATTAAAGATAAGGCAACTGTTAAAAGGATCCGCGAATGGCTCGATAATATTACGGATGAAAATGATAAAATGGTCACTTCAATATAGCAAACAAGGAGGGCAGTATTTGCTGAATTCTTTTAGATAGAGAAACTTACGCAACTATTTCGATACCTCACTCATACGCCAGTCGTTAGGGTCAAGATGACACTGTGATACTCGATACAGCAGCTACGTGTTTCATCCACGAAGTTAGTTTATCATATTTGATAAACTCCGACAACAAATTCAGGGGAGAAAAGTTGATTGTCATTGTTTCATAGTAGACATCAGATAAATTCGATTCCTAGTTGTAACCAACAAAAGAGAAAGAACTTATAATGTCAATTGGCCTGGGTTATTAAATTTAGTTGCAAATCAATTCCGTTGTAATCATAGGAATGGAATTGATTCAATGAGAAATAACTATCATTAAAGACGCTAATCTATTGAAGTAACTTCAACTACGATATCTATCCTCAAACTTACATATCAATATAGCCTAGTCCTGAGACCATAGGTAATGACTATAAATCCAAGATATAGTTATCAAATCCACGCCAATACATTTATCTTTGATTCCATTGCAACTACCAGATTCTCATCAAGTTGCATTATTTTCAAGCCCAGGACCCAATCTAATCACATTAAAATAATAAAAAGTCTGTTAATCAAGCATAATCAGTCGAATATGGATCCCATAGTGTTGATGATGGCTAAATTTTACAATTTAGCTAAGGCCTAACAAGCTCTGAATCATATTCCTAAAATGGGTCACTAGTATAAAGGATCTGTTTTAATGATAAGCTAGTTAGTTATATTACTAGTCGAGATAAGTGTAAGTGTAAAAATTTCCGTAAATCCATTAGAAACAAACAAAACTGTTTTTCTTAATAAACTGCAACATGCTATATTTCGCTTGTAACTACTACTCTTATTCCTTATTCCCTCTCTTCTTTTTTTCCAAATAAAAAAAGGAAAAAAAGATGAAGTTTCAGACCTTCCTTCTGATTTTTCAACTGAATCTGGGTTTCTGTTTTGCCTCACCTGGTCGACCAATCCAAGAATCATCGTCACCTTCGGTGAATTATCCCAGAATAGTCTTCGCAAAATGTTGAGATCGATTTTATGATCAGACATCACTCTATGAAACTCTCGACAAGGCGATGCTAGCACTATCACCACTGATACAAAATAAATCTCCAAGAAAATTTTTTATGACATATTTTCCAAGACGGAACGAAAACATACTTTACGAGGAGCCATATTACTTCTATAGGCTTGAGACAGCAGTACCCCAAATATTCGAAAAAGATAGGATCATTTTCACTGAGAATAGTCAATTGGCCAAAGTAGTTTCCTACGTGAAATTTCAAAACTTCCACTACAGGGAAAGAGAAAACTGGAGATACGAAGATTGTACCATGGAAATCGGATAGTAATCTCCCAGGAGAGGAACTAAATGTCCACACTGCTCTCTGCTCTCTCACCCCTTTAAAAAGATGAAAATGTCTTCATATCCTGAAATAACATAGAGAATGTTATGAGAGTGCAACACTTTGAAGAGAAAGTTAAATAAATAGTAAATAGTTCGAAACATTCCAAATGAATCAAAACTCCACAGGCTGGTAATCAAATAACATCAGTTAGATACTAGCGCAGACTAATGAAAATTGAGGTTCCATTGATTAAAAAGATGACTCTTGATCAACCGTGATAGTCATACAATAACTAACCCCAGTAATTGACCTTTCCGATTTTTTGAACATCTAAAAGAAAAATGATCAAATCAATTTGATTAAATGCTGTATCAAAAAACTCAATCACATCGAAACTTGTATTGTTACAGGATTTGATAACTTTAAAAACTACCTGTTGCTCGCGTAACTTTTGAGAAACAAATTGACCAACCAAACAAAGTCTAAGAGACAATCTTTTTTGAGATCTTCTATCCACAGATACTAGAGTAATGTTGCATTTTGACTAAAATTTCATACTGCAATGTCTGATGAAACATTAGAGATTTTGAAGTTACCAGACTTGAAGTTCTCTTTGAAGTTTATCAATTAAATTCGATGGGTGGTAGTGGGAGTTGAGTAGATTTTTTGAAGTCGATATTTTTATTTGTGAAATAACCAAACCTCCTAATGTCCTCATAATATGGAGCCACTGTTAAACTGTGGTTCTTCCACTCCGCCCCTCTTCTAGATCTTTAGAAGAAAGCAGATTTCGCCAGTTCGTAGAAGTGGAGACCTAACTTGAATAACGCATTTAACTTTAGCTACCATTTCTTACTGTGAATTGAAATTGATGGAATTGTTAATCGAAATCTGGGATATATTACTAGAGAATTTTAGAGCAATTTGATTAGGTTAAGGTGTAGATAGAGTGTTTGGAAAAATATCATTTTGACGACGTGGACATGCCTTTCTATGACCAGAACTTAGCAGTTACTAATCGCTACCAAACGTTTAATAAATGAGGCTAACAATCAAGCATTAAGTTCAACTCATATCAAAACATTTCTTGTAATAAATTTGGGGCAGTGGTACTAGGGCTAGGTAGAGGTATTTATTCTTGGAGTGAAGCTCCGATCTAATAGTCCCTAATAATTCCGAGGCATACGCTAATTGCACACTTGTGGCAGCTAATAGATGGTCTATAACATTTTTTTCATGCATATCTGCCTCCAAAGGATACTGAAGCCGTGACATTCAAGATTTATCTTTGATCCCATTACAACCACCAGATTTTCATCAGGTGGAACTTTATCCAGGCTCAGGACCTAATCTAATCACATGAAGATAAAAAAAGACTGTTAATGAAGCATAATTAGTCGAATATGGGTCCCCCGGCATAATGTCGATGATGGCTAAATTTTACAATTCAGCAAAGGCCCGACAGGCTCTGGATCAAATGAGTCACTAATACAACGGATCTTTTTAAATGAAAAGCCAGTTAGTTATATTACTCGTCGAGATGAGTATGAGTGTATATACATTCATAACTCCATATAACTCTATTAAAAACAATAATTCTTTTTAAATGATTTATTTGCCGTTTTTCTTCATGAACTGCCAAATACTCTGACATATTTGTGACTACTGCTCTCACTCCCTCTCTACTGGCTCCAGAGAGAAGAAAAAAAGCAAAAAAAGATGGCACTTCAGATCATACACGTGATTTCAACTTTGTTTCTACTTAACCTGGGCTTCTCTCTCGCTACAACCGGTGGGCAAATCCCAACGACATCGTCACCTACGGTGAATTATCCCAGAATAGTCTCCGCAAAATGTGAAGATCGATTTTATGATCAGATATTACTATATGATAACCTCGACAAGGCGATGCAAGCACTATCACCAATGATACAAAATAAATCTCCGAGACTATCTTTTATGACTTATCAACCAAAACGGAACGAAAACATACTTTACGAGGAGCCATATTACTTCTATCAGCTTAAGACGGCATCACCGTCATCGCTTCAAATATATCTAAAAGATAGGATCGTTGTCACAAAGTATGGTCAATTGGCCAAAGTAGTTACCTATGTGGAACTTCCATACCTCCAAAACAGGCATGGACCAAATTGGGAATACAAAGATTGTACGATGGAAATAGAAAACTAAAAAAACGGTGTATATATGCCGAGGTTTGATGATGGTAGATAGAGGGTGTTGTAATTTGGGATCTGATTAATTATGCTTCGGGACTCTCTGGCTCAATCCACAGATCTTTTATCAATTTTATATGCCGGGCCTTAGTCTTTCGTCAATGCCATCTCTTAGCATGTCTTGCTCTCTCCTAGAAAGAGCATCTGGCCGTGCACAACTTTTTCCCCTCCTAAATTTCAATTCGAGATTGAATTGTGATAGCGTATAACTCCATCTAACAAACTTGACGTTCTGAGAGTTTTCTACTTGTCATAAAATAATGTAAATTTTTATGATCTGAAAGAACCACAAATGGGTCTTTTAGTCCGTTCAGCTCGCTCCGCCATGTTTGGGCAGCAGAAACCTCAGCAAATAGTTCCTTATCGTGTATTTCACAATTATACTCGGCGGGTCTTAGCTTCCTAAAATGATAGGCTACGGGTCGCATAATTTTTTGTTTATCAAATTGGGAAAGACAAGCCCCCATTACGTACCCAGAGCAGTCAGCTTCAACAAAGGTCTTTTTGAATACGTTCAATTTAATTTCTCTGACTTGGGATTCTGATTTAAGTTGTATCCATCATTGAAGCTGTTTATGTTATCTTTAAATATTTGAACTAACGAGCTATTAAACTCAACCCTCAACTCTTATTAAGACCATCCAGATGGTCCTTTTGAAATAACAACTTTGATTCTTATGCTCTCAGAATGATTTTGATGTGCTCCAAGTAGATATTTACAAGGTAGTTTTACTATCCGTAATCCAAACAATTGGAATAAGTTGGTTTAGTATTTAGTCATGTCATTTTAATCTCTATTCTTGTATCCACTTGAATCGTTCAGGGCCATATTAGATGAAAATATGAGCAATTTTGAATTTAATATCCAAGAAGATTTGTCCGATAATAAAGTGTACAGTCTTTTTGTCCCTAATCATCTTATAGCTATACCAAAGCAAATCCTCATATTTTTCGTTAAATTGTTCAATAAAACATGCGTTATTTTTACTCTTTGAAGCGTCACACAGGAATGAGTTAACCAGACATATTAAATGACTAATTGGTTAATTGTTTACGCTCTTTTGCGAGAATAAAAAGGGAAAGTTGACAAAAGGCGTCGATCATTTGATCAGGCATTAACCAAGGGGAGACAATTAACAAATTTAGAGCGAACATATTCCTTACAGCTAGAATCCCATTTATCATAGAGTAGTACTTTTAATTCGGAATTTTCAAGAGCCAATCTGCATTGCTCATCGGACAATAATAAATAGCAAGCAGCTTTACATTAACAGAATCTACGACTTACTAGCCGAGAGAAATAAATGGCGGGGTAAAGTTAACGCAAAGCCCACTAAAACAAATGATCGATCCCAGGGATGCAAGACCTTATGGAAAATTCTCTGCGGTGCAAAAAACCACGAAGGAGAAATAATCGGCATAGGAGATTAGGAAAATAAAAAACTGATAGAGAATTATTGTTTCACTGGAAAGTTCTGTAGAATTGCATTCGTTACAAGTCATCTATCTGGAAAGGCCTGAGAGGTTGCGAAAGATGGTGTTGCAAGTCATGAATTCGCTCACTAGTAAATCCGAGAAGTGGCTATAAAAATCTACAATAAACTTATTGCGGGTTTTAGATAAATGATAAAATTCTCCTCCATATCTCTCAGGCAGCTAAAAATGTTTTGGATACTCTTTTTCAAGAAAAGCGGGCTTATGGAGACTTTAAAGCGGATTTCCACCGTTTTGCCGAGATGGTTAAATATGACTATGGGACTAAGGTGGACCTGTTACGAAAATGGCTTAATCGAAAGATCATTAGCTTCATTGATAATTAGGTGAATCTCCTGATGTCAGATGACTATGCTGGCTGGAGTGACATGATATCAGTTGTATTTCTCGTAACATACAGCAACAAGAACACATTGTTAAGTTGCAAAACCCACACAGCCCAATATATCAAAATGAATCCTTTGCCTGAGCCGTCATCTGATGCCGGACCATCTGATTTCGGAGATCTAAATGGATCTAGGCTGGATCAGATTATCAAGCACAGCGAAAAAAATATCGAGCAGAAAACGGCCTCTGTGTTGCCTGTGGAGAGAATTGGCAGGCACATGGCAAAAGACCACTACAGCAAATTAACTCAATCTCAATTCTAATGCCAAATCAACCTCCAATTTGAAACGCTCCACTTGCGAAAAATTCCTCACAAGGGTTTCACTTCCAGTCTAGACCGATGCCTACGATGTATTATGCTCCTCTCCAATACCTTTACCACCAACTTCTCCAGCAATTTCCTTAGCTAATCCCCAATCAATTCTCTCAGAAATTTTATGCTCAGTATTTCCAAACTCCATCTCAGACTTACCTCCATACAATTGATGATAACTACGGCTCCAAAAATAATCAACAACCTGAAGAATCAGGAAATTATAAACCAGCCTATGAACAATTGGAAAAGTTGAAAAATTAACCCTTAGCTTAAGTCGCCACTGGAAGTACAACTAGTATTAGGATGAAGATAAGATTTTCCTTCATATTTTACAGGAAAGTTCTACTTTAGAGCTATACTCTACAAGTTCCTATAACCCAATATTACACGATTCTTTTCTTTCTGACACGCACGAGCAAAATTCAGTGATATTTCGCACAACTAGCCTAACTGACGATGGCTGCTCTGCTGTGGTATTTTCAGATAATGAATCTACAGTTGAAAACTTTGGAATTAAAATCAAGCTTCTTTTCACCCTCCACGTGCAGTCCGCCTAGCCGATGGCATAACAAAAGTTTCTGTAAACCACTACTTTACTTCCCGTCTACATACGGGCCATCACTCTCAAATTCTCGTTTTCCTTGTGACAACGCTAAGTAAAGTGACCCAATCATCCTTGGCTTGCCATGGCTGAAGTTAAATAACCCTTTATGTGATTGGAAATCCTTGACTGCCATTTTTGATTCTCAGTATTGTCATCACTATTGCCTTCCATGGGTACACTCACAATATAACTTCTCCCATCAAGTATTTTCAGCAATGGCTCCGCTCCCAAAATGACATATTTTGGTGTCATAATAGGCCATTTTCACCCGTGGAGCTCCTTTGTGTCAAGAAAAGGATCGATGAAATGTTAGCTAGAAGCTTTATACATTAATCTTCTTCGTCAACTGCCGCACCACTTCTCCTTGTTACTAAGCAAACAGGAGGTATAGGTATCTCTCAGAATTACCGCGGTCTCAATTATGTTACAGTTAAAACCGATACCCACTACCTTTGATTTTTGAAACTCTGGATTGAGCCTTTGGTGCAAAATTTTATATCAAATTAAATGTCATAGCTACTTTGAATTAAATTTGCATAGCTGAAGGATATGAAATAATTGACTGCATTCATCGCACGTTTTTGGATTATTCGAAATGCTTGTCACACTATTCGGTCATTGTAATTCCTCAGCTACTTCTCAAAACTACATTAACCATATTTTGTATAATGCGCTTGATACATACGGCACGGTTTACTTGAATGATGTGTCCATATAATTAGATGATAGGGAAGACCATACTAAAAATTTCGATGATGTCTTACGCCAACTTGGTGATGCAGGCTTAAAATTAGATATTGCTAAGTTTAAACTCTTTACAACAAAATCTAAGTATCTGAGTATCTTCAATTAATAGTATTTACAGATAGACTTAGTGTGGATCCCGATAAAGTAAAGGCAATTTCAGATTTAAAGGCGCTTAATACTGTCAAGAAACTGCAAAATTTTCCAGGCTTCTCAAACTTTTATAAGCGTTTCATTCGGAGTTATTCAGTTATAATTGAACCTCTGACACGCTCATTGCGAATTAAAAAACCTCGTGGATATGGTCTATAGACCAAACAGACGCATATAAAAATTCTTTTACTCAGGCACTCATTCTCGTATATTTGAAATACCGAAGGTATACCGTAATTGAAACAGATACCTTTAACAAAGCCTCAGGAGGTACACTACTTTAGAAAGGAGATGATTATGTACTTTACCCAATAGCTTTTTTTCCTCAAAACATAGTCTTGCAGATTCAAACTATGAAATTTACTAAATTTATGAAATTTATTACATAGAATTCCTTGTCATCATCAAAAATTTTGAAGAATGGTTGCCATAGTAAGCAAGTATTTAGGAACCGTTCAAAAAAACATAGATCACAAGGATGTGAAAATCCTCTTGACAGCAAAATAGATTACTCACAGGCAAGGGAGGTCGTCTAAATTTGTCTCAAATAATCGAAATATTAGATGTCTGCCCTTTCTCCGCAAATTATGGATTCAATCTTCATATAGGAATCGAACCATCTGAATCTGAACCTCCAAACCTCTCTGATGCTGTGAAAAAAAAAAAGTATCTCAAGGCAGATTACCTTGCTGATTGTTTCGATCGCATTCTAGCGAAGTTGAAAGCTCTTGCCTTTCAATCGTAGGAAGAGGTGGAAGAAAATGCCAACTTCCGAAGTTCGGAAGCCTCAATATATAAAGTAGGCGATAAGATAATGATTTACCTTGAGAATCTTAAAAAAATTGGCCTAAGAAAATGGGACGGTCCACATAAGGTCTTTAAAATGTATGATGGAGCAGTTGTCGTTGAGCTTCCAAACCAAATCCGTATCAATAACAGGCTTCATATATCATTAGTTAGACCATGGATATATTCGATAATTCCGAACTAATCGCTTATTACTGAGGAAGAACGCAGCTCTATGACTTGACGAGTTGCCGTTGCCGATAAAGATGAAGACGGTAACATTGAGAATAAATGGGTATTTGAAAATATTATAGATGTACATGATGAGGATGAAGATAGAAAAGGCCTGACTTGCCTGATTAAGTGGAAGTACAATGATATGTTCTATATTGGCAATCACAATGTGACTTCAAAAGATTTTCACAATGCTAACTCTCTCAAGCCGGGCCCGCTATCTTGGTCGAAAGCAAGTACACCAATAATACCACAATAATCACGACTTTCTGAAAGGAAAGGGCGGCCGACATGGAAAATACCTGAAAACTAAAGAAAATCTATCTTTATGTCATTTCTAAAATGCTGATGAAAGTTTGAAGTTTGAAGTTTGAAGTTTGAAGTTTAGAGACCAAACACAATAGTATTGTCATGGGACTTATCCTAACTATTTCCACGCGCTGAGTGCTCTTATCCTAACTATTTCCACGCGCTGAGTGCTAGGCGCCAGGTTATGGGCATCTCCTCCATGTACATAGACATCTTCCTTCTACTATCGCATAACATAGTTATTTATTCTTTACTTTTAATACTTGACCTGTGACCCGCGGTGACAATATCCAAGTCTTCAGACCTTAGGCAACAACTACTGATGCAATACATTGCGTACTCCCAGAATCTAATAACGAAATCCATAATCCAAGCTAATAGATTGGCGTAATCTTAAAAAGTCTTGCCAACTTATTGTTAACATTAGCTCAACTTCCACACTAACGCCTGACAAGCTTTGAGGTCGGTCATTCATGTTTTTCCAATAGGGCCGGTCATACTTGGAACTCGAAATCCTATGCACAATTACTTTTAGAAAAAAAAAATGTTGCTTGGGAATTAAATTTCTCCTGGGACGATGTAATTTCAAAATTTGATAGAATTTTTTAGTATCATATTTGCATTTTACTGAATTTTTGTCAGCGAAACAGCCGGGTTCTCAAGCTTTTGCAGCGCAAAGAAGAAAGAAAAAGGGTCTTTCTTCTATCTTTGAAAGGTTCACACTAAGTAACACATCACACGATGATTCCTACAAGCTTTTCGATAACTAAAGTGCTTGTTATCTTTCCTTTTCTTACTTCGTGCCTCTCTATTTTTTTTAATCTTTCCTTTTATTCCTGCGTGCCTCTCTATTTTTTTTTTAAAAATGTATTCTTATCTCACATAGTTGTTGTGACAACCACCTCCCCCCTAATCCTTGTATTATTTCATCTGAGCATGGATGACCCTTGTCCAAACGAATGTAATTTGCGATCACTGGAATTACACTAATCTAACATATCTACTTGCTAATTAAATTGGCTGACTGACTGACTGCATGATACCAAAAAAGAAATTGACCGGCGATAATTAATACCTTTTTTACTTATTTATTTTTTTCTTTGATATTCTAACCGGGTGAGAAATTGATGATGATATTGGCAAATCTGAAAGATTTAACAATCTGAGGATTTTGCTGGTAAATCACGTGGAGAGATTAATTTCTAGGCAACTTTTTTTTTTTGTTGTTAAGCAGTCGTGATGAATAAATAAGATTTCAAATTTCAACTTTGACTGACCTGACCCTATTATGGATCACCAAAATAAAGGATTTTTTTAAAAAAAAAATCATAAGGTGGCTATGTTTTATCAGTCGTCGAGATAAGTGTAAATAAAGCTGAACCCATGACTCTATTAGAGATAATATACTCTTTTTCATTTTTGAAATGATTCTTTTGTCGCTTTATTAGATAAATTGCTACAATGCTCTATCGTGTCTGTGACCATTCCTTTCACTCCGTTCCTTTTTTTTTCCAAGACTAAAGAAGAGAATAAAAAAAAAAAAGATGAAATTTCGGATCTTCTACATCTCTTTAAGTCTGTTTCTACTGAATCTGGGTTTCTGTCCCATCCCATCATCTTCGACGTCTCTGGTGAATTTTCCTACAATAAATTTCGCAACCTGTAGAGATCGAAATTATGATCAGAAATCAATTTATCAAACACTCGATAATGCCATGACAAGAATAAAAAAAATTAGAGAAAATGACTTACCAGGACGATATGTTATGAGATACCGTCCAAGACCGCTCGAAAATATATCCCCCGCGGAGCGATATCACTACTTTGCGCTTGAAACGGTATTGCCATTATTGCATCAAGGAGATCAACAAGATAGGATCATTTATACAGAGCAAGGTCAATTGGTTAAGGTAGTTTCTTACGTGAAATTTCTACAAGAGGAGAGGGAAAAATGGAGATACGAAGATTGTGCAATGAAAATCGAATGGAAAACTCCAAGGAGACGAGCTATCAGTCCACACCGCCATCTCACCCCTCAAAAAAGGTAAAGAAGTATTAAGATTCTTAATAAAGACAATGTGATGAGGGTGCGACACTTTAAAGGGGAGGTTCTGTAGGGACTAGCAAAGACGTTGCATTAATCTTCTACTAAATGCCTATTTACAAAGTTGTAGCAAAGTATGAAAGGATGGGATTGGTGGTTTGTTTATTATTATTATTATTATTATTATTATTCTATTTAACGTCTGAGTGAGGGGAAGCTGTTCTATGACATGCTTTCCCTAATCCTAATTAGGATATAGGACGCTAGGGCCGGAGCCCTAGATCTTATGGACTAATCTAAGTCTAAATTTATATAC
>PEDP01001112.1:0-13943 GCA_002918395.1 Erysiphe pulchra | reverse complement strand
TTTTCTCCATCCTCGGACATTGTAATGATGCGTGAGTTGCGAACTAAATTTAGTAATTAAGGTTTAAGACGGGAGCATGTAAGTAAATGTCGTAAAAAATTAGGATTTAAAGGATGGAGAGTTAATTGTCGCGGAAGTGACGAAGGGTCATAACCTGTTGGAGTGAATATGAGTGATCTATTGTTGTTTACGCGATGTAAGTAAATACATATACACGGTGTCACGTGGCAAGGAGATTAGTCATTACAATAAGATAATGATTCTGACCCCTTCACAATGGCCTGGATTCTCTTGGAGAATATCTATTTCTCAAGGCTTCCATCTTTTTATTGTTAATAATCCTGGCTCGATCCTAGGAGCACTTCGATTCTGAACAGTAAAAACTTTAATCTAAAATCAATGATCGATACAGGTTGTCCCTGTTATGCAGTGTTTGACAAATTTTTGGGGCGAAAATTCAATTTTTGACACCGAAGAAGTGTTACCACACAGTCTAACTTTAGCAGAGGGAAACACTAGAGCTAGGATAACACACATGACACGCGTTAACTTAGATATATATAGACGAGAGAAAAGAAGATCTTTATGGGTAATTAATGCCTATTCTTGCACATTCGATAATACTCAGTAAACCTTGGATCGAATATAACGATGTGGTTTATTCGACAAAACTTCAGCGTTTGAGAGAAGTGGTACTAGATGAGAAAGCAGATGATACGAGCGACAGTCACCAACTGGATTAAGAGTGCACTTTCCCATGTCACTGATGCAGAGGCAATTATTGTACTGAAATATGAGTTTTCTCAACTCGTGGAATAAGCTTTAGATGAAGAAAGCGTCACAATAGGAGCTTTATCAGAAGCTTTATAGCATCGAATTGTTCCAGCCTGATTGTGCCAATGTTAGAAATGATACTACATCACCATTGATCCAGCGATACTAGTAACTGAACTTAATATGTTATAAACTCCAACAGTGCTTGCTATATTTGGGTTTTATGTTTGAGAGAAAAGAATACAAATCCGATGAGGTCTTCCCAGTCCTCTCCTCTTTCAACTTGACTCAGAATAAATTTCTACCTCCTTTTTGGCGTTTTAAATAAAATTATTCTGGTCAATTTTGAATAAAAAGATCACACTATCTCGAGCCATGAAAACCGATATAAAGTATAAATTTTACCAAGCAATTCTGTTCAAAGGCTGAGAATTATTGTCGCGTTAGATAGGGTAATGCAGGGCCATTTTGGCGCTAAATTCCCATTCTGAGTGCATGATTAGTTCAAAACTTTCTATTTTCGCAGCATGCATTTTATGGCGTACTTACCTGGTTTACGGCTTGAGACAGTAACGAATCTACATCGATCGTGAAGAAGAATAGAATAGTCTTTACAGTCGCCAAGCTCTATTACCATGGCAATCTGGAATCTGGGGCAGGGATTAGAACTCTCGGGAAAGGCTTACAGTTTGATCTTTCCATATTGAGTTATTCTAGCAGGGGTATGGGTAGATTCTGAGTGACGCGCCAGGAATTATGAACAGTCGTCGCAATGAGGGCTGAAACAGAATTGTGACGGTAATTAGTTAGTATAGGATGTTTCTTAACTCAAAGTATATTTCAGCCTCGCCGCTCAGGAAATAAATAAACATCGTGTTGTCGGGTCGACAATAGCCACAGTGTTGCATAGGGTGATTGTAAACAGTAGAGAAGAAGCAGGGTTTATTTATGGCTCTTTTAGGCCTAATACGGTATGATCTACGCCAAATTTGAGTTTGACTGGGGAAATTTTATATCATTTTTTTCGCTTGTGGATAATTCTTTCTATTTTCCTTAGAATTTATCTTCTAAGAAAAATCTATCAATTAATCTTCTGTTAGCCCATTATCGTCTTCTGTAACAGCCAGACACCTTCATGCATACTTTCAATGATTTTTGTGGGCTCTTGAACACCAATAGAATCACAGCCGGATGACCTCGAGCTTGTCCGGGTGTCATGTTTTCGCGAGGAGGTGAATAAATTCCCAACCTGTCTTCGAGAAATTCCTCGTTGAGTCGCGATATTTGATTGATTCAGACCAGCTTGATGAAATGATTTGATCTAAATTAAATAAAGTGGTATTTTAAGTTTGACAATTATCTTGATATATTGTCTTCCTGGGAACACATGTCTCTATAATATGTTTAGACACGGCTGTAGAAGGCGACGACTGATAATGGATTGTGCAAGGAGGAATCGTGAGAATAAAAAACTAGGTCAAAGATGATCTTAACGTCCGTATTGATGGTTTCGAAGTTCTTACTGTGGTTGTGTATGGAGAAATGATGGTATGCAGAAGGGTTTATTAGGGAGAGAGAAAAGATGTTTTCCTTTTTCAGAATCGCCAGATATTCAGACTGTGATTGAAAACTTCAACTAGCAGAAAGACTAGTGGGGATATTATCCCTGGAGCGGTTTAAGAATTATTCACATCTCGGTCGTTAAATGTGTTTTGGTCATTAACTCCTCCTCTAGCTTTATAACATCGTAGCTGCACTCGAATAAATAGCTTCTACTTATTAAATCTTATAGTAAGTTTAATCATGGCTGATCTGATTTAACTTCAGCGCTAGACTTTGTCGCTAAATGTACGACAACCAAACGAACATTGATTGCACGGACAAAATACGTGAGCTATTTCCTCTTTCCTACGAAGGCTTGAAAATCTATTTCTCCCTACACAAATAATCTAGGAATTTCATTAGAAGACACCCTCTACTCTGCATTCAAATTTCAATCCTATTTACTGCATATTAAATCCATACTCTTTCCAACGATTACAGCGTTATTAAAGCTTTAAAAATAAGATAAAAAGGGACTTAAATCTCAGCTTGTGTGCTATAGCTTGGTTAAGAATCAAGACTGCAAAGTTCTGACCTGATGTAACCCCCAACATGCATCGCAAAAAAAGAAGTAGTTGTAAATATAATAGTTTGGAGGAAAGGTCAGCCTAAAGTCACTGAAGTAGCGTCGAAAAAATAACCTTCGGTTGCTTATTTATGGTTTGTCAGTATAAAAATTTGAAAAAGATATGGCATAAACAGTGCAAGAAGAAGCCATTCTTTGCTTGACCTCAAAACTTTGAACCTGCTATCACATATAGCCGCACTCTATCTTGGGAATTTTCTTATCACTCAAATACAACTCATATTAGGACAGTTGATGTTGGCAGCTAAAATTTTGTTTTGTAGATAAACAATTTATAATTGCCACAGATCGGGTTTCAATTGATCCATCAATAGCTACTTTAACGTTGAGCTAGGAAGTAATGTATAAATGAGATGTTGGTACATTAGGAGAATAAATGCTTAACAGTAGCTTCAAAGGAAGTGTGTTAACAAGTGTTGATGTTCAAGTGTAAAGTAATTTCAATGAAATTATCATTAACCCGTTACAAGAACCCAAACTGTTGGAAGACTTAAATGGTATTTTGAAACCTCCAAGAGCTTACGTTAAATATTTATGATAATGCTCTTCAATATGCTTTGCAAAACTGGGGCAGATTGTGAGGAGTTGGAGAGCGCTTATATTTAAAATTAAGTATAAGATGTAAAATGACTTAGATTTCTCATTGGCCCAATTCAATTTCTAAACTGCTCTCCTCTAATAATATTCTCGCTCACACCAAAAAATTACGTTTGAAATTATCATATGAGGTATTTTGATTTGTGTAAACTAGTTTTATGGCCAGCTGCTCGGACACCGAGCAGCCAAGTGATGGTGATGTGGTTTTAGTCATTCGGGTAGTGAATTTTGATCTTTTGGAGAAGGCCAGTGTGGGACATGATGGAGAGCCCGAAGCTCACGACAGCATGCCTGCGCACAGTGAGCATCGAGACCTTCGGTATATAAATTTTTGTGAGCTTTTTGAGTTTACTAAAAAACTTCAAACTTCGTATCATTCCAGGCTTTTAAGCCCTCTTATGCTTTTTTATGCTCTCCATCTGTCTGAATCATTCGGACCTAAGGTAGTTAAAGGACCTACGATGAATTCATGTTGTTTATGATTACGACTATGATTATGATTATGGTTTCGTAATTTTAGTGTAATTATTTATTCCCATGTATATTGTGAGGTAATGCGTCGGTATTGTACCCCTGTATAATTTTCATATAAATTCCTGTATTTTAGAGAGATAGAGAATCAAGAACAATCATACCAGTAGCATTTGAATAGCCACTATTGTGATCACACCGTGTATACCGACACCATCATCTAGTCAGTCTGTGGTCTGAAAGTTCATGAGAGAGAGAAATTAATACTAGTTTCTTATAGATTGCCCTAAAAACACTCTATTTAAATAAAATTTTATGTTCACGGAAGTCAAAAGTGATCAATTTGAAAGTCACACCTATTTTATGTTTCTGCATTCAGAAAAAAAAATAAAAAGGCAGTAAGTACTCCTTTTAGCTCAATATTTCACTCATTTGTATTATGAACCCAGCCATAAGACTGTTCTAACAGCAGAAGTGTAAGGTAAAGAATTTTGAAGTAAAAAGATGAGAAAATTATAAAAGGAAAATCCCTCAGAAACTAGATTTTGAAGCACTTCTTTTGAAAATTTGAGTCAAGCATGTAATTTTTTACCAGATCGTTGAATTTCGAGGAAAGCTAGGAAGCCTAAAACTCTCTTCAATAGATCACTGATAATTTCTGATTTGTTTCCGGATAAACCGTGACTTGCATTCTCTATAACTCCAGAGTTTTTTGAATCGATTACCCCTTGACCGCTTTCAATAATAGTGGTCCATCGCCTAAGTAGATCCATCTTATTGATGTTTTTGGGCATATATTGATCTGCCCCAGAGATTAAGATACACAAGGGCGTTTGCATAGGCAATTGCCCAAATGATTTCATAAGCTGCGCATTTTCCAAGTCCGAGCTAAAATAATCATCATCACCATCTTTATTTGGGCTTGCTAGTGACAACCACCTTCTTGCTGATATTGGACAGTTATATATTTTTTTGATCTCTTCATTTGAAGATAGGATTTCATGAGAGCGGCCAGCCTCAATCATGGCTTTGGCATCAAGACAACTCTTTGCGTAGACCAGAGGATCTAGCTTGGAAGCAATATATTCTCGATCACTCACAGGGGCTTGAATAATAGCTCCATCAATTGATGCTCTAGTCGAATAACCATGACCAGTTAGGTATTCCATAATATCTTGACATCCCGTCGAGTGGCCCATTAGAACAATTAGACCTTTTTTTAACCTACGGAAATATTCCACACATTTTGAAATTTCTTTAACATCTTCTTGGAGTGATGAAATACCCCATCCAGTGTATGAAGAAGATAAATTTATCTCAGCCAAGCTCCAGGTTGAGTCTAGGGAACCTGATATTGAAGTGATGTACGGTACAGTTCCAATGCCATCGAAGAGACCTCCAATAAAAATGATTAGATTTTGGGGGGAAACTAAGGCATCTAAAGTGTACTCGAATGCAGCCAATCGAGTTGCCTTCACATAAATATTAGTGTTTCAGGGTTTTGTGAGCAGTGTAAAACATTTGGGAAGGGAACTTGAACGATTGCGCGGGTCTCTCACATATTGATGCAAAACGCCAATCTTTGGATTCATCTCAGCTATAATTTGGAAATTAATCTAAACATATATGAAACCCAATTTGATTCTATTTATCAGAAAATCGTATGTATAAAGTTTGAATAGGCTAGAAATAAAATTTGAGCCCTTATTATTACTAAATATATATCCAAACCAGATCTATAGCAAAATTGTCCATCTTCATGTATGTACGTCTACATGTAATTATAGAAATGAGGAATAGTAGTTTGAGCAGCAACTTTAGGTATTAAGCTTAAAGCGACATAGATCTGTTTAGCTATGCCAAACACAACTAAGGTAAGGCTTGACATGGGTAAAACGCCAGATTCCGCTTCTTTCCGGTCACTAACTTTATATTCACCCGAACAGATTCGGCTTTGCGGCTTGCCGCCCGACAAAAAGTACTAAAAACTCGACAGTATTCCCTTCCGGACCATTTTAATTCGCCCAACTCAACAAGAGGCAGAATGATACTGGTTAAAGATTAAAACTTTTTGATTATTGATCGATAATTAAAACTAAGTCGCATACTTTTTTGCTTTAATTTTTCTCTATGCATTTGAGTTGAAGAAGTACTACTATCAAGCAAGACCTAGTCCCCTCCCTCAAAAAAAATAAATAGCTTCCTAAAATTCAGGTTTTTAATTGATCCATTTCCTCCATCTATATGTTATCACGATGTCATTGAGAACGACCAATAAATCAATATGTCTTTTGAATACCATCTGGATCAGTTCTACTGCTATTACTACACCTTTTTGGGCCCGCAGAAGTTTCAGCAGGACTTCAGTATGGTGTAGCAGTAAAAACAAGCAACAGAAAACCGACCCGCGTGTCACATTAATTCGGTATCATATGCAACACCCTTTAATGCCTAGACCTTTGAGATTAAGTCGAGGGAGAGCTTTAAGACATTGGACAATCGCACAAGCGTGGGAAATATGGGAAAAGAGGAAAAAAATACGAGCTAATCTAGAGTTGCAAAGGTTATTAATATCTTGACGCGAAGTCATTTTTTTGTGATAATAGAGAAAAATAAACGTTTACTAACTACAATAGACAATATCAGAGCATGCAATTAGCTATGGAGGTGTTAAGAAATCTAGACGACGGAACTAATGGCAACGGAAAGATAGGAAGTCGCTTATTCAGAACGGCACTTGAGAAGAAGGGAATTTACAAATCTCGATCTATACCTATTGAATATTCAAGACTACAGACAGAAACTCCAGGCGCGACTCCTTGGGATTACAATTGGAAGCGATAGTTATAGTCTTTGAAAACATTAGTGATTGACAGAATTTCTTTTGCTGTAAGAATCCAATTGTCTTAGTTTCTTACTTCATGCAACGAACCACTACATGATAGTGTAATCCTAACCTAAATGAGGTCTTTACCATTGCGCCTTCTAATTTTTCGCTCTTAAACGTTATGTCATAACTTGATACATCAAATCTTGACTCACTCTTAAAGTTGATAATACCAACACGTAATTGAAAATAAATTCTCGTCCAATTTGACAAAAATTCGTCGAATTTAATAGAAACTCAAGCGTTTCAACATTTTAGAATACCACAACGCTTATGCTTTTTCACGCTATAAAGATTAACAATAAATTAGAGACATTAAAGATTGATATCTTTAACAGGCGCCATCGGAAAGCGTAAACCTCAAAGGAATATATGTGTTGATTATACTCGTAAAACAAGCGGTTCTCGAGTTTAGATCTGGGTTCGAAAGAATTTGTTGCAGCTGAATTTTCTCATGATGCGATGCCAATGATTTTTTTCATCCTAAGCTCTCAAAAGAACCAGTCACAGAATTACGCAACATCCACCTCTCTCGCCTTTTTGAAATGTTAGGAGGGCAGCCCTAGTTGCAGCCTCAAAAACATCATCTACACCTTCACCAGTCAGAGATGAGCATTCGAGAAATTTTCGAGCTCCAATAGACTTTGCAACATCTGCTGCTACTCGGGTGGTTATGAAATTTTGTGATCGTTTGCGCATCTCTTCAATGGCAATGGGATCTTCTCTAAGATCTTTTTTGAGTCCAACTAATATGATTGGAACATTAGGGCAACGATCAATAGCTTCTTCTACCCACTGAAATATATGATTAATTTCTTATTTTTAATTTAAAACTTGCTGAAAGAATCACCTTATTTTTGACGTTTTCAAGAGAATCAGGCATATCAATAGAGAAACCAATTAGAATCACATGAGCTTTTGAGTACGCAAGTGGTCTCAAACGCTCATAGTCTTCTTGACCTGCAGTATCCCAGAGTGCTAATTGAACATTTTTTCCATCAACACGGCAGTCGGTTACATAATTCTCGAAAACAGTAGGGACCTAGGAATTATTACCACCAGAAGGACATCTGTAGGAAGAACTGACATAGTGCTATCGTAAAATTAGCTTTCACAAGCTATCTAGCTTCAAATTAGTGAGAAAACTCACTGTTGGAAAATACCCAAGAGTAAAGACGCTTAGGAGTGATGTCTTTCCACAGGCTCCATCACCGATAATGACTAATTTTCTGCTAAAAAGTTAGTAATTATAAGCGCCTAAATATACTTGGATGAATTAAATCTAAAACGTAATCTGTTCGGGCAGCCGCTCAGTGGATGTAAGTGAAATTTCGTGTTTAAAATCATTTATTGATCACATATATCTTATAAAACCAATTTTGGCGTCAATAGAAACTTACATACCTTCGAATAACATTCTGTGTCGGCTGTTGTGCCATTATAATTAAAGCTGATGTTATGTATACGATCAGATTTGGCAAAGACAGGCAGTCCAAGGAAACTTTCTGCCAGTCAAGCTAGACAATATTGAATGGATAACAGTATTTTTTTGATGAGTTGACGTAGCCTAAATTAGTTGATGAGAAGAAACAATGCGGATTCTCGATTGAGAACCGGCGACTTGTAGTGTCTCTTGGAACCAAAAAATAATTTAAGTTGTTCATGTAGAAGGCAAGACTGAAATGACAGAGGGCTCATAAAAAATTGCGAGTCCTGAATGGATAAAAGGAGCAGTATGGAACTACTTGTAAGAATATTGCTCTTTCACTAGTCTTCTCGCGGACGTAAAACAAGAAAGACTCAACGAATTGAGTCACCCTAAAGCACCCCTAGTTGCTGTCAGGAATCCACGACTAAAATAGTTTGGTGTCGCCAGTAACTCGTGATACGTTCGTTATAGAATGCATTTTAAGTATTCTGTGATACTTTACGAAGCTATAGATTATCACGTGCACAGGCAAGTTGGGCTGGATCAACAGGATTTGAACTACCTTACGTCTAGCCCTAAGGATTGAAATTTAATTGGAACAAACCTTAGGCAATTAGGCAGTAAAATTTAGTTACTTCCATCATAGTTTACAGTCGTGATAGATGCAATAGAATGACATTTCCCGGTCATATGGTCCCCCCTCGAATACACAAACACGCTCTATAGTTGTAACCAGTAACCACTGCGTCTTCAATTCCTGCCATATCTGATCCGGCAATCCGAAACTTCCTTCAATTCCAACAAGTTCTGAAGTTATTGAGAGAAACCTTAGTGGGGTAGCACGTACTGGCATTTTTCCCGTTAGACCTCTTGCTCCTTTAGAATTTTGTTCTGGCCAGCACAGGTTTTACTCCCGGTGATTTCACTGTAATTCAAAATTGACACTGAGCTTGTATATATCGCAAATACTGTAAGAGCGTTAAACCAGCTCTGGTTGGAAATGCCCGCAAATCGACGACATCAGACTGCCCAATCTCCAGTTACTTCTGTAACACCAAAAACAATATCTAAGCAGGCAAATAGTAAATCGTCGAAATCGGATAATACGTCTAAGGCACTGAGCAATCACGAATCTTCCGTTACAGCGCAAACGAACAACCAATTAAACGATAAAAACTCATCAGCGCCCACAACAAATGGAACACCGGCTGTCAATCGAAAAAAGCAAAAGCGACGTGAGAAGGAGGCTGCTAAGAAAGCCGCAGCTAACCAATTATCAAACCCTCATGGAAGTAACGGGACGACTTCTAGTGTTGTGCAGAGACAAATGCAAGAATTAGAAGCTCGCTTTAGAGAGCATGGCTTGGATGAACAGTACAATATGGAACAACAATTTGAGCCAGGTGAAGAGGAGACATATTACAGTGAAGAAGTCTATTCAGGTTCGTTCGGTGTTAGCAGCTCGCCCCAAACTGGCTACACGATCGCAAATACAAATAACTCATCAAAAAAATCAAAGAAAAAGAAAAAATCAAAAAGTGGGCAGCTTAAAGGAACAGAAAAACCACAAGATAGCCGTTCAATGCAAAATCATGTTGGATTACCAATACCTCACATAGGACATCGGAACTTACCTCAGAGACAAGGAATTTCCAAGGAGAAAATCTGGAACACATCATCCCAAGAGGAAAGAGAAAGAATAAAAGAATTTTGGCTGTCACTTGGCGAGGATGAACGCAAGTCTCTGGTTAAAGTTGAAAAGGATGCTGTTTTGAAGAAAATGAAGGAACAGCAAAAACATTCATGCAGCTGTACAGTATGTGGCCGAAAACGTACTGCAATTGAGGAGGAACTTGAGGTGCTTTACGATGCCTACTATGAGGAACTGGAGCAATATGCGAACCATCAAGTAGACGCTGGACTCCCCATGATGCCACCTCCTCGGAGACTTGGAGCTATGAACGGCCTTCAACCTCCGAATCACTTACCACCATCATGCAACTCACAGCAACAGTCACGCGGTAGGATCGTGGGACAATTAGCTGATGATGATGACTATGATGAAGGTGAAGTAGAAGGTGAAGAAGAATATAGTCAAGATGAAGGAGACGACGAGGAGGAGGATTACAGCGATGAGGAGCCAGAAGAACTTCCAAGAAGCCATGCGGCTGATTTCTTCAATTTTGGTAATAGCCTCACGGTGCAAGGCGGAATTCTGACTGTTGCGGATGACCTGTTAAAAAATGATGGCAAGAAATTTATTGAAATGATGGAACAACTTGCTGAACGTCGAATGGCACGAGAAGAGGATGCTCGAGAACAGTTCTCCAATTCAAATTATAATCAGCCTCTTCACACTACGATACCCTCCCATTCACACCAACACAATCATCCGATGCCTCCAGAAGATGAGGATTGTGATGAAGAGGAGGAAGAGGAAGAAGAGTATGATAGCCAAGATGAAGATTATGACGAAGAGGAGATGGTTAGTTCGGAGATCTCCAGCTATCCAATATATTCTAATATTCACAGGATACCATGACTGAAGAACAACGAATGGAAGAAGGAAGACGAATGTTTCAAATTTTTGCTGCAAGAATGTTTGAGCAAAGAGTATTAACTGCATATAAAAAAAAAAGTTTCCGAAGAACGCACTCAAAGACTTCTCGAAGAACTTGAAGAAGAGAGCAAGGCAAAATCAGAAAAGCAGGCCAAAAAAGCTCGTGACGCTCAGAAAAAAAAAGAAAAATTAGCCCAGAAGAAGCAGGCTCTAGCAGAAGAAAAGGCGAAACGAGAGGCAGAAGAAGCTCAAAAGTTAGCCGCTCTTCGTCTTGCGGAAGAGAAAAAAGCAGAAGAGGCACGAATTAGAGCAGAAGAAAAACGAAAGAAAAAGGAAGCTCAGAAAAAGGCTGAAGAGGAAGAGCGTCAACGTAAAGAACTTGAAAAGGCTCGCCGCGTGCAGGAACAACGTGAACGTCAAGCGGAACAAGAACGGAAGCAGCGTGAAGCAAAAGAAAAGGAACGTAAAGAAAAAGATGAACAGCGTCAAAAAGAAAAAGAAGCCAAGGAAGTTAAAGAGCGAGAAGCCAAAGAACGTCGAGATAAACAAGAGCGAGAGAGATCTGAAAGCCTAATCAAAGCAAGAGCCGGTCAGCATGTCAAAGATAGACAAAAACGTGATGAATCGGCATCTCAGAAAGAATCTCCCCAAGCTATCCCGAGTCCTAATTCAAGTACAACTCTAAATCTTCCAATTACTTCAAAGCGACCACCAATTCCAATACCTGCGAATCTACAACCCCACCCAGCTGGATCTCCTCATATACAAATAGCAATACCTGCTATCCCAAAGGCTCAAACGCCAATAAAACTTAGAGCATCTTCATCACAACATGATCCAAATGTACCAGCTCCCCACACCCCGCAGAATGGGAAGACTTGTCATAATAGTCCTCCAATTCCTTCATCAGTGATTCAAGAGAGTCCAGTTCATGTAGCACTAGCTAACAAATCCCAAACCCAATTTCCATTTTTACATCAGCCTCAACCTATATCACCTATGGATATATCTCTCAAAAGTCCACCTGGTATTTTACCTCCGTCGAATCCATACGGAAATATACAAGCTGTAAGTGGTATGTCTTTCCCCCCAGCAGTGCCAAACATGGCACCAGGCTTTAACCGGATACAACATGAGCCAATATATCCTCCGCATCAAGCTGTAGGTGCTCAGTATAGGCCACTTGTGGCACCAAATGGAATGCATATTCCAATAAATATGCATCAGATGACACCGGGTAGAAGTTTCCCCATTCAGCATGGACCCCCAGGCTTTAATCAGGGCTTACCAAATACTCACGGAGGTATTGGTCAAGTCTTCAATGTGCCGAAAGATCTTCCAGGGTCACAACCACATTCAAGGCAACAATCAGGAAATTTTGATTCATCAGGGCCTCAAGCACATCCTATAGCACGACCGGCACCAATTGGACGACCAGCAAGTATTGTCCACGGCCAACACCATAGGGATATAAAAAATGATATGGATGATCTCAGTAATCATCTTGGTAGTAGTGCACTATTAGATGATTCTGATGAGCCATTTAACCCCGGAACGACTGCAAGACGATCTAGTGCAGCACCCTCGCAAAATTTTGTGCCTCCATTCGGACTAGGCCAGTCAACATTTTCCTCTGCAGTTACCAGTTATGGAAGTTGGGGAGGAACACCGAATCTATTCGGACAGTCATTACAAGATCCTGGGCTTGTTGGAGCCTGGCCATCTACAGGATTTATGGTTGGAGCACAGAATAATCGCCCAGCTCAGTCTCGTCCAGTTGGTGTACGATTAATGATTTGTCGAGCATGTAAAAATTTAGAAGGAACTACACCTGATAAATTTAGCAGTATTAGTGCAATAAAAGAGCAAGTCGAACAGATGAATCCACCTAATGAACAACCCGTCTCAGAAAAGGAAATCCTTGATATCTGTGAGACGGAAGGGAATGCAATCAATGGTGGTGGGTCGTTTGAAATTCGTGAAGAAGCAAATGGCAATTGGTGGATTCGTTTTGAAAACGAGGCACCTCCTCATAGACCACTTGGAGCTCCCGGTGAGATAGGAAGCCCCATATTAGGAAACGGTGGATTAGCACGTTTCCCTTTATCCCATCCCCAGCCCTGGTTTTAAATTTTTGTTAAATTTGGGAAATCTATAAACTATTATTACTATTAAACTTCTTCTATTATACTTTTACATATAATGTGGGGCAGATTTGGGAACGGTAAATAGGGAAGAGGGCGAAAATAAGAGAATTGGTTGGTGGAATTTGCCGCTTTACTTTTTTATACACGTGACTTCAAGTTAATCTATTAAATGGCCTCTCCATAAAAATTGGGGTATATAGCAGCGAAAAACCATAGCCAGTGACTGGCTGAATCTTGTTCCAAAAGAAATTACTTTCGCAATTGATCTACCTACAATTCTAATTACCAAATTTATTAATTATCATGATGATGTTGTCCTATCCACATTTTCTTTAGATACCTACCAAACACGTATGGCGATTTATATTCGTTGTAACGTTTGCTGACCAACCAAAATATATCAAGGAAGATATCATCTGACTTCCTCTAAGCCGATTATCTATTATCCTTTGTAGTCATAGATCTTTACAGAATCAAAACGTTTAATCTATGGGCTAAGTAACTTAGATTCCCTCAATTATCTACAGCCAGCCCTGTCGACGAACCGAGTCTATTTAAAATTATCGTCAACTTCGATACGAGCTAACTGTGGTAAGACGACCCACTAAATATCACGTGACAATACATTGTATATAATAAGTAGTTAGCCTTCTCAGTAAAACCTCATGCTTCTATTCCGCCTCATCTTTGAGCTACATGATCAAGCTTTTATTACATTGAATGACACCAAAATCTCATATATCTATTTAACATTACACTCTTCTAATTAAGACTAAAATCACTATCTATTGAATCCATGGCGCCGCCAGGTACGAGGCGCGCACTGCCCCCTGACCCCCCAGATATTGGAAAACGCATCACCAAACACAAAGTGCCGATTAACAAGACCA
>PEDP01001111.1:0-13955 GCA_002918395.1 Erysiphe pulchra | reverse complement strand
AGAAAAACGTTGATACCCAAATAAAAGAACCCATTCAACCGCAGTCCTCTCTCGATTATCGTGAACTTTAAACTAAGGAATACTGAATAAATTTTGTTTACGTAAGGTTCTATTTCCGTAATCGGGAACGAGATTTTTGAAAAAGGTTTGAAAGGTTTTTATCGCTAAGGGTAAATGTTATTTTTTTTTTTTTGTATTGTTAATATGGAGGGCAATATTGGCATTTCTAAAGGAGCAGATCTTTAGCCCAATGACCTTTACGCCTACAAATTTCGACATTCATTGTTTTTGGAGGGCGGCATAAGCTGAATCACATCAAGGTTTGTTTTTTTTTGTTGGTTGGATAAGAAGATATTATCATTTTGTGATACGGATGGTACAACAAGGAAGGATTTTGGCCATTTTGGACTAGCAGAGAAGGAGATGATATGGGCTCTACATAATCTTGGAAAAAAAATTTATATTGCTGTTCAGCTCGGGAAGCTTGTTTGGTGAAATTGAACAACTTGGTTTGCTATCTAGTCACTTGAAATTTTTAAAATTTCGCGCGAAAGTGCGTATGATTGTGGTAGTGAAAGTTCTATGTGATTAAGGAGTATATCACGGGCATTCGGTCTCAGCGAAATATCCATTGGCAGAAGAAAGAATGCTTTTCTTACGCGTTTTGCAAAGTCCAATGCAGTTTCTATACTTTTCGGATGAAGACGGGCGAATATACATAGTGGTGAGCCTAATGCTCCATTTTCATTTAACACTTTTAAAATTGCTTCAATCGTGCTGGCCCAGTCAAATGAATAATAAGTGATGAGTCTCCGCACGATAACAAAGTCGTTATCCATTTCGATAACGACTCGTGATGGCCAAGCACTATAGGGCAACATAGCATTTATCATACACAACTGCATCAAATTTAGTGAATCCAATATTTCTGCGTTGGCATCTTTAAGCTTGCAAGTTGGAGTAATACTGCTCGATTTCTCTTTGATGCTTCTTGAAGCGGGCCATTAGGATCCTCTGCGTCCACTCGAAGAAAGAAATCTGGAAAATATCTTTTACTAAACCGTTCTTGGTCTGTTGACTTTCCTAAGTCTGGCATAAGTTGTCTATAAAGGTCGACTGGTTCTCGTTCGCTTGGAAAATTAACGATGGGCTGATCGAAGAATTGAATTGGTCGCAAGGGATTTACAGGTTCTAAGGGCGGAATGAAAGTGCGTGCTTTCGATTTAGATTTTTGGTTCGAATTTTTTTCAAACGGTGTGAAAGTATGAGATGTATTTTTACTGATCTGTGGTAAGGGTGGGGGATTCATCTCTGAAGATCGTGATTTTTCTACAACGTTAGAATTAGGGTTGTCACCTTACGTTCCCGATTTTTCAGATGACTGTGAAAACGAATATAAATTGGATCTTTGAATCTCCGCTATTTGAAGAGAGGTGTTTGTGGAAGGGGATTCGCCGTGCATTGAAGGAGGTAAAGACGAACGTCTTAAGTTAGATTCTTTATCACCCGTCCACACCAATTCTCGCGATTGACGTTCTAAGGCATTCGGAACAAGCATCAGCGAGTCCGTAATCTGTTTTGATAGGTTTGATTGCATGGTATCTAGGCGGAGATTAAGTTTTCTTTCTGCATCTAATTGTTTGAGCTCGGTTTCTTTGCTTTTCTCCTTGACGTTTTGAAACTGTCGATTTAGGGAGAGAATTGATTCCGTGACATTGTCAACCGTGTTTTGAAGTGATTTCGTTTACTCTATTTGAAAATCCGTTAAGAATTGAGGGTTGCAGACATTGATTTTACAGGATCTTTTACTTCTTTTGTATCATTTTCAAAACCCTCCAGTATTTCTCGTAGTTGCTGTGATTTCTTTTCTAGGTCTTCAACTGACCTTTTCATATAGCTTTCAAGTTGGGCATTGTTCATTCCGACCATGATGTCAAAGAATTTGGATTCAAAGTAACTTATGTAGGAATATTGAATATTTCAGGTTTTGCTAGCAAATTAGGAATAAGGTTTACTCTTCAAAAATATATATATTTTTAGTATTCTAATATTTAATATTTAATTCTCATATATTTTCAAAATTTCAAATATAGAAAACATAAAATTACACTACAAGATCATTTGAGAAAAAAAATGAATGTGCTAGGGGAATTTTATGACAGGATAAAGAAAATGAGGTGATTTTTTTTTTAAAATAAAAAGAAAAATAATAAAAAGTTTATATCAATATGTTTGAAGGCCTGTAAAAATTACTGTATACCAAGGTACAAAAAGTGAATGCGGTAGTCTTAGTTTTTAGCAATAAGATAAGATTAAACAACAAAAACAAAGATTGATGGAAACCATAGCGATACTAATCTGAACATTTTGGTGGGGATTTTTTTTTGAAAGGAAAAAAAACCCTCACGAGGAAAGTGTAATTCCTAAAAAAGGTCAGGCCTGACCCCCCCTATTACTTAGCCAACACAAAAGAAACAGCTAATAATGCAATCTTTACAATGTAAAGAAACACAATTTATTTTTTGAATTCTTGCATGATGATGGACTTTTCATATTCCTAATATGATTTTAAAAAAAGTAGATCAATGCCTGTATTTTCAAACTCCTTTTCCAACAACTAGAATTTTTTTAATGGTTCAAATTTTTCTCAATCTGTTTCCCTTACTTCAAGAATTTTTCCTTTGGCCATACGTACTATAATATTAGCGTCACGTACAGCCTCTGGCCGATGTGCTACAACCAATATAGTACTCTGAGATATCCACTCCCGAAGTAAAATTTGTATTTGCTCAGCCATGTGAGCATCTAAACTTGCTGTAGCTTCATCCAATATCACGATTGGGCTTCTTCGTAGGAGCACACGTGCTAATCCCACCAACTGACGTTGGCCCTGACTTAGATTCCCACCTCTAGTATCGATAGGAGTCTCAAGAGACCATGCATAATTATGAATGGCTGAGATAGCGCTAAGTACAGCCTCACATTCATCTACAGAGTACTGTGAAAGCGGATCTAAATTCTGTTTAAGTGTTCCTGGAAAAAGTACGGGTTCTTGGGCGAGAAAGGAAATACGAGATCGTAAGATTTCAAGGTCAATTGACGCAAGATCAAGACCATCTACTATTATGCGGCCACTCGTTGGAGATAGGGTGCCAAGAAGAGCAAGAATAAGGGTACTTTTACCAGATCCAGTCCGGCCAGTTAAAGCAGTGGTAGAGCCGCCCGGAATTTTCAACGAAATATCTGAAAGTACCATTTCTAAGTGTGGTGCGTATTGTATATTTATTTTTTCGAATATTATATCGGAGCCATAGTGTGGCCAAGAAGCTGGTGGAGTGATTTTTCCTTTTTCTTCTTGAGGAATATTAAGAAGCTCAACAACTCTTTCAATAGAAACAAAATCCATTTGAAGCTGACCATATTTTCGGCAGAGAGAATGAGTTGCAGTGACGAACTTCGATGATGCTGTAAGGGCAAAAGCTACAAGACCCGCTGAAATACCCACATAAAGAGCAAGAATGGTCAAGAAAAAAGTAAATAAAGCTGATAAAATATCAAAACGATACATTAGCCAGGATTGTAGACTCCAATAAAAATGATCCATCTTTTGAAAGTTGTCTGTCACCGCAATAACTCGGTCCAGAAAACGAGAAGAGGCACAGTACGCTCGTATGGTAGTTAGACCATCTGTGACTGCACCAAAATTTGAGATGAGAGGAGTCAATGAAACCATTTCTAATCTTCTTAGGCTTTGAGACGTTGGTAAAAAATGAAGAAAAATTAATATGAAAGCCGAAGAAAGACCAAGAGCAATTATAAGAAATAACGGTGTAATAAATCCAATCGTTATCAAGGAGAAAAGCCAACTAATGAATAAAATAGCAACATCATGAAATTGATTACTAATATTGCCATCAACAGTATTAATGTCGGATGTTAATCTGTTCATTAGACGACCGACGGGAGTGATATCATAAAAGCGAAATTTCGCGTGAGTTACTTTCGCCATGACATTTTCAAACAAAGTCTTGCCAGCTTTGTAAATTATTATAAGCATAATCCCTTGAGAGATTATATAGGATATAGCTTCTGCAAGAGTCAAGAGAGAAAAACCAACAAGCCAAGGTGAAATATTGGTCTCTGGGGAAGGCAAGTCTCTGAAGGGGTATCCTAAACATGACAACCCTTGATATTTTATTTTTCCATATGCTTCACTCCATTGTTTTAAAAACCATGTTTCTCCAATTTCAGTAAGGCGAAAGAGGGCCAAAACACAAATCAGAATAAACCACCACTTAAGCTTACCAGCCTTAACATACTCCCAATAAACTTTACTTTGAACACCGCCATAAGCTCTGTATTCATCTTCCATGAATTTATCGGGCACAGAATTTTGATCCTGACTTACCTTTTCATCTTGGGTTGGTTTTACTGAGTTTGACTCAATATACTCATTGTTGAATTTTAGATTTGAATTTAAATCAGCTGCGTTTATTACAGAAGCTTTGCCGGCACTTAAAAATATAATTTGTTTTGCCATCTGTGAACAAAGCTCAGTTCTATGAGTGACTAAAATTACAGTTCGACCCTTGATTATCGGGCTTGATAAGCATCTTTGTATAACGAATTCTGCGGTCTGATAATCAAGGGAAGATAATGGGTCGTCCAGAAGGAGAATATTGGCTTCTGAGTAAACCGCTCTTGCTAGAGATATCCGGGCTTTCTGGCCCCCAGATAGACCAACACCATTCTCGCCTATCATTGAAAGGTCTCCATACTTCAAATTTTCCATATCTGGTAATAATGCACAACTTTCTAGAACATTTTTATATCGAATCTCCTCGTATGGAGCAGAAAAAAGAATGTTATCTCTGATACTCATGCTCTGCAACCAAGGTGTTTGGCCGCAATATCCAATCATATCTCTGTACCGGAGATACCTTCCTTCAAGCTGATCAAGCTCTCCAAGTAAAGCCAGCAGCAACGCGGATTTCCCCGACCCTACTTCCCCGCATATCATGTTTATACCTGGTTGAAAGGAAAGGTTAAGATTAGATAGAATAGGCTTATCAGTACCTGGCCATGCAAAAGAGGCATTTTGGAGTTGAATGCCTGAGCCTATGGGAAAAAACAAATCTTGTACATCGGGCTCGAGCATGAAATTATCGAGTCTTTCAAGTGAAACGCTAGCATTTAAAAGTGCCTAATTTGTTAGCACGAAAACATAGAGATAACTTGACCCTTACCATAATAAGGTTGGGCAAGTCTTTTAGACTTGACTCCAGCATGGAAAATAATTGTAATCCTGGAAAGACAACGTTTACTCTCAAAGGCTGCTTCATTAACACCGAATAAGCCCAAAATGCTACAACTGGAAAAAAACCACTCGCTAGTGTATTCAAAAAATTAATCAAGATCCTCCATAAACCAGTTATTATTCTCAATCCCAATTCGCGCTCTCTTGCATCCATAATACTTTTTAGCCATACATTTTGCCACGCAAAATAACGTAAATGTCGAATTGCTTCTACAAATTGGGTAATATACTGCAACTTTACATCTGTAGCAATTTTACGTTCTCGTTCCCATTTAAGCAGTATCTTAGCGAGCAGTGCATTAAAAATTTGGGCAAGAAATATCGTTGTGACACCGAGAAGACTTGGCCATCCAAGTAAACGCCATATCAGAACGACCGAGAAAATCAGACTAAGAGGTTGTGTGATTATTGAAGAAAATTCCCAAAAGCGTTGGGAAATTTCATAGGCATCAAACCGCATCAGATTCAAGATTTTTCCAGAGGATGCTAAGTTCTCTTTTATAGAATGCTTAGGAGTTCTATGACAACAGGAAAATTGCTTAATAGATCTAGCACAATAATTTTTAATTCTCAAGATCAGAGAGTTTCGAGTATTTGTGAAATTACCAGTAGTAGTTGAAGGGTTTAGATCTAAAATTTCATTTTTCTTAAAGTTTCCTGCTCTTACTTTCCTTGATAAGGTTTTTTCGTAAAGCATAATGATCATTTCACCTCTTGACCTCTCATATACACGTCTTGAATACCAAAGACTGAAAACAGAGGACTGCGCAGCAACCCATCGAGCTACCAGCATTAGAAATGCATATATTACTGCGTTTTTCTTTGGTGATAGACTTTCAATGCTCTGTAAAATCTTTCCAAGTAGCACTGGCGAGAGATAGTCTAAAAAATTTCAGCTACCTGCCACATTGTTAGATAAGGAAGATCAAAGTAATACTAGCAATTAGTTCTGTTATTCCCAGCATTGATACAATACACAAATCCAACCCGTTGGCCATCAGAAGTTTGCATAAGACTGATCCTTTCAGTTCTCTAAATTTCTCAAAAAGCAAACGATGTTTAAACTCATAACCCAAGGACCAAACATCTTCATCGTTTAACTGTCTAATCTTTCCAAGAGAAATAAGCGGAGCCATCCAAGAAACAGTCATAAATTGCCAGACAGTGAGGTTGTCCTCCGGACTGCGGAAATTAGCGTTTGGAGTGGAAAAGGGCGGGCTGATTTCAGTTTCTAATTTATCGAAATACCGAATGGGCATACTGAGTATGATAATCATTGATCCAGATGAGAGTATGACTGGAAAGAGTAGTAATATACCACTTATAAACTGAAAATGCTGTGGTCTATCATTAATCAGAATGATAGCATGTGTTATTAGTATGCTGAAAAAAACAATAGGCAAGAAAAGCAAAATAGCTTCTTTGCGTCTCATTATAATAATCAAACTGGTAAAAGCCCAGGAAATTGTTGGAGGAATCATCATTAATTGAACGTTGGGATAGATAATTCCCAATGATTGGACCACAAAGCCCGCAAATGACATGAGTAGTAGAGTTAAAATTTTTGGAGAACATGATAGTACCGTATTTTTATCATCACTCTCAATTATATTTTTCATCCATTTCAGGCCAGAGAGTCTCTTCAAAAAGGAAGACAAGCAATATATCACTGATAGGATAAAAATAACCAAGATAGGGACTGCTGAGATATAAACTGATTTATAATCACGGTAGTAAAAATAAAAGTAATCCTATCAAGAAATGAGATGTTTGTACAAAATTAAAATTGAAAAGAAAATATACCTGAGTACTTTCAACAGGGTAAACAGCATTAAGATACCACTTACTGTGGCTAACTAAATCTTCGAACCGAATTTGAGCCATCTTTAGTTTGATTTTACATTTGATAAAAAGCATCCTCGGAAAATTGAAGCAGGTAGTTAGAACCTTGTGGCATGTACTTCAATCGAAGAAACTTCGAGACATCTTTGTAGATTTTCAACAAATAGCAATTGTTCGTAATTTAGCCTAGCACGATTCATTTCCCCATCTTTTTTAGCGTAGCTCTTAAATAAGTAATTATGAACATATTTACTACTTGATCTGTAAACATATGTTTGGTTACAACTGACCCTTCGACAGTCTCTTTACAAATCACTTGTCAATTCCAAGCTGGTGGACGACAAAAGGCAACTTAAATTTTTATTTGGTCTCCAAAACGAAGGGCCACAACACAGCCTGTTGCAAAGAGTCAATAATTCTTAGTTTAAAAGAATTCCCGCCTCAAGTTGCCGCTGTACATCAAAAAATTGTTGCTGTTTAAATAGGGAAATGCTTGTTACTTTCACTCACCTATCGTTTACTCTCGCGCTTCGAGCTAATGATTCCCCCTCTAGTCCCCCTAACCTAGAAAAGAAAATCGTCCTAAAAGTTTTTCAAATAAGATTACTCAGGCTGATATTCATGTAAATGCTATGTCGAGTCATATAAAAGGTTAAAGCTATTTTCGTTGCTTCTTAAGATTCAATACAAGGATTAAGGCCACACTAGACAGGGATATTTTTGCGCTAAATTATAATTCTGATGCATGATTAGTGAATACTTTCTTTTTCTGCACCATGTGTATTTTAGCGTATTTACCTGTTGGATGGCTCGAGATAGCATAAACGATTGGATAAAAGACAATGCGAATCATTTGGATCGGATGGTAGAGTGGTATACCGTCCGGGCCCTTCTCGCAAGTAGAGTCTGGGTTGCCTGGGCACCTACCCCACTCGAGACAGGAGATGGTTGGTTCGAATCCAACAGGTCCAACCACATTTCGCGCGGTGGATGTTTACAGGATGGTGGAGGCATGTCTGGATAATCCAGGGTTTGTAAATTTCCTTGGATGGATGTTAACGGATGAGGGTTGTCCAATTGTGAAGGAAAAGCGATTGTACTTCGTAGCAGCATCTACAAATGGAATCTGAGGCATGAGTATACCTATTTACAGGTTGAAACATCTAATATGTAAGTAAATACTGTCATGTCATTGTGTCATAGCCTTAAGGTTGCAAACAATTCAAGAAACACTAACGCTAAGCTTTATATGGAATAGCTCTCGCTCAGCCCTGCTTCAATTGGGGAAAAGAAAGTAGATAAAGCAAACCTACAGGATGAGGGGGACACTTTCTCTCAGTAATCATCTACGCTATCAACTCTGGGTTTTGTTCAACAAGTGTTGCTTTTTATACACGTTGTTAAAGAGGAAAAGACATGAAATGGTCACTTCTGAATTAACAAAGCTGTGATACCCCTTCGAAGCAACCCCCGAAGCTTGCATTTCATTGATAATATTAAAAGTAACAACTTATTCAAAACTAGTCATCATATTTGTAATGAGCGTGTTGACTTAAGGCCTTGAATACAATAGGTATTATACACGTCACTAGGATGCTTCAAATACTTGAGAAAGATGGTTCATGGCATAAACCTTCAAAAAGATCATCAGGATTACAATTAGACGTCACTCAAACAAAATTAAACAAAGGTATTTAGTTTCAAGACTTTGTCTTTTGCATTTCTAGACATAATGTAGGAAGATAGAATCGAAATGATGTTTGATATGTGCTAATCGTATATTGCATATATAAAATAAATATCTACAATTATCCATAACTAAGTCAACTTTGTAGTATTTACTTGCCAGATCTTTCCTATCGCACATTTTCTTATGGCCAGTGAAAGACAACTCGTCTATTGCTTTGTACTGGTTTATTTATATAACACTTTGAGGAGTTAAAATTGAATGTCCCTACTATCATCTTTCATGATAGACACAGAGTAGAAATAAGTGCTTTAGAGATCATTTTCCCTAATATCCTATGTGTTTTGCATTAACCAACTACTTTGTATGATAGTTTCAAGAAGATACGATTCAAGAATGCTTTAGACCAATTTATCAGTTTTACAAACTCATCCGCAAGTGGAAATCACAAGATAAAATTCTCCTAGTCAAAACTCCAGATAAGTGTAGATCATTCTATATTAGGTTTAGCAGATCTATAATTAATCTCTGTACCTACTCCACTGTAAACTCACTGTAAGTACAGGAGGGAAGATAGTTAGTTTTTAAAGACTTCCGGACGAACAATTTGCAATTTGATAGATGCATATGACGCTAAGTAGGGATATCGCGGAAAGAAAATCTGCAAAGTTTAATTCATAAGATGCTCAGTAAATAATGATTTAGCTAATAGCTCATAAATTTGAACACGATACACATCTCCTTAACGTTAACAGACAAAAAAGTCCAAGATTCGCCTCGACTAGGCGAGTGATACCGATAGCACCCTGAAGTGATATCTTTTCCCAAATCGTAAGCGGTCAGGCAAGTCTAACCCAAAAAACTATGAAGAGAAAATTATATTCAATTCAATTTCAATAGAGCCCTGTTTAAATAATAAACGTGTGAAACTTATTTATGTTACCTAGTCAACAGACTAACAAAAAAATATTTTGGATGATGAACTTTTTAAAAGAACAACAACATCAACTTTTCCATGCCTAGATTATGTTATTTATCATAGTAATTTTCTTCAAGTCTTCGAATTCGAATTCCAATACAAATAGTGGTTTTTAATTTTTAAAACGTAAGTAGACGTTTTCTCTGTAAAACCATAGACCATAAATCATCAGTAAGCTGAGGTGACTAATTGTCGCTGGCCTCGTTGAATTGGCAGTAAACGAGCTCCGAAGGGAAAATTAAAATTATAATTCAATTGGTCTAGGTTCTTCGAGTGCTTTAAATCCCCTGTATTAAATCTTGCTGTGGAGGGTGGTGGGAAATTAATTACATTATTTCGTCAACACACCTTTTTATGTATTCTACTAGGAAGGATTTAAGCTCTGAAGTCTATCATTCCCTACCCTCGATTTCGTCAAATTCATCTTCAAGGTTTACATGAACCCTAAGTTCTTTCTCTTCCATGGTTTTCCATACCCTCTTCAATTCTAAGTATTCCATAGACGCACCCAATTTCTCAAAACCAAGTGTGTAGATTTCTTTTACCGATGGACAAGTTCGTATAGCTCGATACCAGACAGACATCGCATTACGTTGCAACTGTGGTATACTAAGACAATATAGAATATAGAGCTGCCATAGCCCAGCTGAATATTTCGTAACTGGAGAGGACACCGAGTCTTCAAAGGCAGCTTTTGTTGAGTGCAAATTACCTATCTTGATTTCGTGCCGGATAGCGAAGAGACGTGATGTAAGTGTGTCATTTTGAGGAACTAATACATTCCTAACTAAAATATTACGTACACGATCATCTATCCGGAGACGAGACTCATTCCAACTGTAAAAAGAAATAAAAATTGTATTTTGAGGAAACTTTTGTAGAAAGTCTGATAAGTATTCTCGAACAAAGGCTGGGCTATAAGAGCTGCACTGACAGTGGTAATATAAAAGACGAGAAGCCGATTGAAGAAGTAACTGGTGTGATGTCTTTTGATCTTGTTTGTGTAAAATTTGAGAAGCAGTCACGAAGTTTTTCATAGCTTCAGTAATATTTCTCTGAGTATCCTGGAATGAGTCCTGTCCTATACAAGATGAAAGATATTCAATGAGAGCCAAGCCTAGAATAGTTAGAAGATCGCGAAAAAATCTTCAAAAAAACTTATCAATAATTTCAACTCACATTCTGAGTACATAACCGCGATAATTGAGTTTTTGTACATAAATAAATCTCGTTTTAACGTTAAATGCTGCCTGGTTCGAAGTATCATAGCCGGGGATACGTCGAAGTTAATATCAGGATGTCCATCAACAATACAGATAAGATATTTTAGTGCTTTGATACTATCTTTATCCTCAAGACAAATCCAAATCCAAGTTTTCCATAAGAGTATAGCTAGTTCATCTTCTACACTTGATGATGTATTACTATTTCCATTATTAAGTGCCGCGGAAAAGACCTTTTCGGCAGCCTTTTTATTACCACTACACCATTCTATAAGTGCATAGGCGTTATAGAGACGAAATGCGGATGGGTTTTGCTTTAAGAGAGTTTTCGAAGTTTTCTTGATCGTATCAGGCTCGTTTTTATACTCAAATGATAAGTAATATTCTGCTAGGCTGGGATCAAACCAATTTTGAATAAGCTGTTTAATACTGTTACGAATGAAATTATATGTTACTGGTCCAGAATCTTCTGGAAAGCGAACGCGGTATGGTCTTGATTTCTCTAATCATTACTTAGTAATTTAATTGCAAAATCTTATGACAGAAAAAATATTGACAATTTAGGGCCCATTGAAGTAACATGAGAGGATTGGTCTGAGCCACAATCAAAACCATATTGCCTCAGGCGAGCTTTATTGCATTATCTTCACGTTGAAGTTTTGTTTCTGAAACAGGACCACTTACTTACCTTTTAATTTTATAGTATCATAGAACAGAGACTCTGATGAGGGAATAAATCTCGGGATAGGTGCAATAGTGGCATCCTTAAGACCATAAGCGTTTTCTTTTTTATCATCGGAGCAATCACTTTCTAACCAGTCATACTCAATTTTAACAAAATTATCAACGTTAAAAGTATCATCTTTCTGACAATCAAGATTCACCAGTGGCTGTAAACTGCAAAATGATAGAAATTTATCAATGAAAAAACGGTAAATATTGCCAGATTTAGATGGTAAGAGGCAAAGAAAGTCTTGAATATCAGTAAATAAGATGACCCGAAAAGGGTCGTCCTCGACCACTTCATCAAGTGTCTTTGCCGGAATTCTAGAGGACCTTGATCTCCGTCTCTCAGCAACTGCCCAGCTTTGAAATAAATTACTTTTATCAAGAGAATTTGTGGTTTCATCCATTGAAAAATCTGTATTACTAGATGCGTCTTGAGTTTCGACATGATAGCGCCAACCTTTTGCTCCAATCTCACCGATACGTGGCACTTCACTTTCCCAAAATTCCCTGAAAATATTAATATGATCATCATATTTGGATTCTTTTCTAGGTGCGCAAAAGTTAATCTCCAAGTTACTTTGCCAAATAGCAATTGCTAGCTCTGAATATCCAGCTTCACGAATGAAAATCGTTGCCTTCAACAGCACAAGCTGAAGCTCATGAAAGTATTTTTCTGAATTTCCTTGGTCAGTTTTAGCAGCTTGTGTGAGATACTCGATACGTTGGAGATATAGTTTCTTAACCTGTTCATAACGAAATATCGGTAAATTGAATTGTTTGAATTCCAAATATTTTGTCCATAAGAAAAGACTATCGATGTTTTTTTTAGATATTTGTTCCCAGCGATTTGCTTGTTTTTCAATGTCCCATAACTTTTCTCCTTCGGACATTAAGCCAACAAGTAGTCTTTCACGGTTTTCAAGAGATTCACAATGCTGTAATGCTTTTTCATAAAGATGAACTTTTAAATCGGCAATACTCTTTATCATAGCCTGTGAAATTCGAATAGGGTCATCAGAGTTTTGAATCAAATGATCTTGATGGTTGATAAGAAGCAACCAGGCTTCAATGTCAGTAGGCGACTTTTCCACTTTCAGACGAAGTGCGGCATTTTTCTTTCGGGCAGACAAGTTTTCATCTATGTATTGATTATCAACAAAGTCTATGGAATCTGCTTCAGAAATAAGCTTTGACTGAGAGTTGCTAGCGGTAAATTTCGAAAAATTATTTTCGCTATCTTCATCTTCGCTAGATTCTTCATCATTTTTAATTTTACTGCTATTTTGATTAGGTCGAAGAGAAATAAAGTCAAACTCCGCTGATATATGGTCCTCACCTAGTAGTTGAGGCCTAGCTTTTATAACTACTGGTTTTTGACGTTCAACCCTAGAGAAAATATATTTTTCTCGAGAAAGATTTACATGATATCCAAAGTAAGAAAGTTCAATCCATTTCTCATTTCCAAGTTCTCGATTTATTTTTAGATTTGGTGAAGCACCAAGAACTCGACCAGCCCCATATCGATAATATTTGGGTACACTATATTTGTGAGGACATCCGTACACAAGATTATCTCGATCTCCTTTTCTATCGAGTAGAAAAGAATATGTAGAGATATCTTTGTGATAACTTTGTTGTGAGAATAAGTCATTTGAAGAAGTTATGCGTGAATTGGTCCTGTCGCCGAAATATTTTTCTGTTTGTGTATGGCTAACATCCTTTTGCCGGGACTTCGATTTATTTCTAGACTTCTCACGACTTTTAGATTCATTTTGGATTCTTGTTTCTAATTCAGGTTTTGGCCTATATGATGTGAACTTTGGTACTTCAAAATTTCTAAGATTGGGCATGTCAAGGCATTTAAATTTGCAGTGATGGATAATGTAAGCTGCGATATGCAACACGGATTTCCAAAGATAACATCACGTGCTAGATTTCATTCCACCTCAAGAAAATTAAATGCCCTCCCCCCCACTTTGCACAATTCTGGTACAACTGGATCTTTAACTGGACTTCCAAAATTTTGGACCAATCAATACTCTACAATACTTACTATTTGTCTACTTCTACTACTAATCTCTACTAACTACCTTCATAAAATCCACTCACCGTACATAACTTATTTGCCACCCCTACGCACCACCTACCCCATATTTCACAACTCGGTACCACCTTCAT
>PEDP01001110.1:0-13976 GCA_002918395.1 Erysiphe pulchra | reverse complement strand
GACTCTGAATTCAACAAAAATGAGAATTCAACTATTCCTCCCCAATTTGTAGAAAAACAGGTAGAAAATCCGACAAAGCTTCTAACCGACTTAATGAAAATATGGTGGAGAATTGTATGATTTTCTAGATATCAAACTTCAAGAGTTCTACGATTGTTGTTCTAAAATTGGATTTACGAATAATTTTCATCTTGCATTTTCGATCATGCTTGAGAGTATGGCGAGTTGAATTAAGCGATATTACTAACCAGGATGGGCAATCTAACAAGTCCAGCTAACCAAACCAGGCATAGCCCGTAACACTACGATCCTATTGATAAACTGACGACTACAAAATCAAGCCGTTAATCAAATATTTAAAAATCTGATCGCTATTGGCGGGTAAATCTGCGATGAAATTATTTTAACTGTCAAATTAAGTCAAGTTTCGGCTCTCGATGATATCAGAATGATGAATTATGAGAAAAAGCGTTATCCTTATGGTATCATAAGTTGAAGTTAATCAAGTCCTGGGCGCGCTTCACAGGCAAGTATTAAAATTATTGTCTTATCCTTACAATGGAAGCTATTATTGAGAGCTGAATAACTTGGATTATCATTCTATTTTACAAGTACCTTACTTTCTAATCTAGGGATCGGCTCCTTTTAAATACTTCTTAAAATGAGCAAGCTAACTAACTTAATATAAAGTCAAGAGCCTTTGCTGCAGATCTTTACTCTATTAAGAGACTGTAATGTTATTTTGTCTCAGTCATTTCCTGTCTACAGGAAATGATTATGAGTTATAACCAATCTACTAAAGTCATTATTTTAACAGCAAGATGACATTATACTCTTGATTGCGATATCTAAGATGAACAATAAAATCGGAGAAGTAGATGGATAAATTTTCTAAGCCCATTGAAAAATTTTCTTGAGGTCTGTCACGAAGGAGAAGTGCCTATTGAATAGAAATCCCAAATTGTTCAAGGCAAGCCACTAATGGAAATGTTCTCGGAGCGGCGTTTTCTGCCTTTCACTTTCCTCTATACCGTTGGTAAACGTGCAAAGATTTGCTGGCTTAAGCTAATGTATCCTTTTGGGTATCAGATAGTGACGGTGAACAAAGAAAGAGCTTAAAAAAATAAAAAGAATATCACTCTGATTGAGTGGAGTTCCAAAACAGACACCCAAAGAATACGAGACTTTTAAGAGCTGCGGACAAAACTAATGGATGAGCTTAGTATGAACCCTTCAGAACTCGTTCACCAATTGCTGGATTAAACACAGATTATACCTGAAGGTTTCATCTAAAAACTTACTCGATTGATTCTAATCAATACATTGATCCAATAGTTAAGGCAAGGCAAAGAAACACGTGGAATCAAAGAGATCTGCAAACTCAAGAACTTCAAAAAAATCGCTGAAACCTCTAATCACATCCATGAGGGTAGTGAGAGATCCCATCATATTTATGTAAGTCACATTTTAATAGTATTTTACCGCCAGTGACACCTACTGCTATGGCATACAATCATGATCAAAGTGAGCTCGCAAATATTAGTGACTTGAGTTTTTTTTTATTTCTTCAAAGATTTAGATATTTTATGGATTTACAACCGATGCATAGGAAATAGCATTTTCTAGGAGAGAACTGGATAATGTCGTCAAATTAAGTTGAACAACACTAGCGTATTGGCTTGGAGTAACAACTAACACAATTTTATTTCAACCAGTCATGAATAACGATATTGACCAAAGAAGTGATGACTGTTGTCAATAATTTTACAAAATTTGAATATCTAGAATGTATTCATTCATATCATTTTACATGGTTTAATAGCATCCTTGGAGGTAAATATTAATTTTTGTTATTTTTTAATTTTTTTTCGTTTCTGATAGATTCTTATGAATAGAAAGGATTTAAAAGTTTGGCACTATCTATCCGCCTAGTTTCGAATCCGGTACTTACTTCTTAACACCTTAAACGCTAGGTCTGGAACAAATTCTTCTAACAGCTTGTATTTAAGCTCATCTAAACGTTTTTTTTTTCCTGCTAGATTTAAGATAATTTATCTTGAGCAGACCATGCCACGATTCTATATTGTTATTGGTATGAATCCCTAACATTTCCTGTAAAGATTTATCAGCGAAAAATCCTCCCAGGCTAAAATAGCTTCTGGCACAAACCTAGCAGGGCATTGGGTTACATATGCACTGATTTTCAAGATATTCAATCCACAAAATAGAATACCTAAGCTGGGCCGTATATGAATAACAATACAAATTCTGTTATAATCATCTCTAAATCTAAACTACACCAGCATTTTAAATTTAGATACGGCAGATTTTCTCAACTATTAAGAAGCAGCTGTATTCGTTGAAATTAGCTTTAAGTTAGCTTGAGCCTGTATTCCTTGAAACGAATTCCATTGGCAAAAACGAATTTCAGGCGTGCTAAAGACCATTTTAATAGTAGCAGCCTCAGATTGACAATTTTCAATAATTATCAATAGATACTCGATCATTTAAAAATATGTTAAGACATAAAATGTAATTAATGGCCATCGTAATTCGGATTTTGATAGCATAAATGCTACCGATATTCCACAGCCAGCCTCATCATGCTTGACTAGGATGGTGGAGATTGAAAGCTAATTGCTTCACGACCATCTAGAGCTGAGCACATATCGTGGGTGGAATCAAGGGAAAGAAAGAACCGCTAGATATTTCCTCGAAAGTGATATATCTGCAATCTCGTGGAATAACACAAAAAGAAAACATTTCCTCCTCAATACATCAGCTTTAGGAATCATAGTGGAAATCGCATATCCACCTTTAGAAAGTACTTTTTCCCTTGTATATGTCAAAGCTTTTCTAAATGTTGGTGTCAAGTTGACTCCTTCCTGTTCAAACTTTTGTTTGCGATGGTGAAAATCTCTGGACTTGATGTGCAAAAATCCAGAAACCATAATAGAAGTATTTTTCTTTGGTTTGTCAACTACAAAATTATATTTCTCCTTTTCTCTTCGAATCTGAGTCTTGAAGAACGCATGGTCGGCACCCGATTTCACCAATTTATTCAAGTACAATGGCTACCTTTGCTAGGTGCACAATGAATTTCTAGTGTGACCTTTATGTGGCCGGTTGAACAGCCATTGCTACCTCTTCCTCTCCATCTTTCTTTCTTTGCCTCAAATTTTGCCGTACATTCACAAATTTTATCTCTCTCTACTTTTCTAGACTTTATACTAAGAAGAGTCAGACGATTGCTCTTTGGGTTTTCCAGTAAAAGGGTATCTAAAGTTTTTAGCCCATCCATGAAAACGGGATAAAGAAGTCTTAATTTGGATTAGTTGGGATATGAAACATTGAGATATAACATTTTAGCTTAGGAGTTTTGGCTTATATGTGTGATAATTGCACCATCTGATTCGTTCTCTTGCATTCTTCGGCCAATTTATGAAAGCTTCATCGTGCTCAAATACTTTAATAATTTCGTTGTCGCAGTCTAAACCCGCATTGTGAATCACTCTGGTTCGATTCAAAGAATCCATTATTGAGTAGTTTTGACAAGACACAGAAGTCAGCCGGTTATTTTTTTTTTGTTCAAATGAAGCACAGACATGCAGTTTTGGGATGTTAAATCGTGGAATTTTCAGAGCTAAGAATTAATACTTTTAAATTTCCTTCCTGTTATCTTCATCAATCTCTCACGGTTTTTTTTTTCCCTCATTGAAAACAGAGGGTCCTCCCAGTTTTTCTCTACTTTCTTTATCCGTGCTTGCATGACCCATATCTACTTGTCAGATACACTTCTACAAAGAGTTATTCCACGAATTTTTAAAATTTGATAAGTGGCGCACTTCTGTGGTTTATATATCGATAGATCTGCAGTTGAAAGATGGGTCCCGGCTTGGGTATTACAAAAGGTAAATCTTAAAGATAATAAATATAATGGTGGTTTTTGTATTTTTCAATTTTTATAAAAGCGCAAAAGAATCTGAGCCTGATTGCAAATTACAATGATAGTGCAAAGTCCGACCGACCGAAAAATGCCTCTGAAATTGAATATGCCAGCTTCTTGACGACACGTTCAGTTCATTTTTAATCGTTTTGAAAATAATTCCAAAGACAAAGATTTTGGCAAGAATATATGTTTTAATACTATTCGTGACGTTCCAGTTCTGGTAAGGGATTTTTGTGATTTGTAGACATTAGATAAGCAATTATTTGCAGAAAAAGGCTCCTCTTCATGTTCCACCGTGGATAATAAGTATGTATTAAGTTGTATCTAAAATTTATCACGCTTTCAAGTTGATCAAGGGCTTACGTAGAGTTAGTATTCTTGTCAATGTGAGACGGAAGAACTTACCAAGAAGATCTTCGAATTGAGTTGAGAGTTGAGGGCTAGAGTTTTTTTCCCTATCACGATTTAATACCATTTTGAGACCTTACCACAACCCATCCGCCATTAACATTAACATTTGAGTGTATCCCCTCTAAAAATTCGAAGATTATCGACATTCCAGTATCTGAAATATCTGGAATAGTATTGAAATCTAAGATAAAGCTTTAATTTGAAGACTGAAGCCCAATTATATACGTAAGAGATCAGATAATAGAGAGCAGGAGACGTTCAAAATATTATTCGACGTATTGACGAGCATTCTTCTATTTATTACTTTACTTGTAAGCAAAGATCATCATATCTATTTTAATAGAATTCTAAAATAGCTATTTTTTATTCTATTAATAGAATTAGATGTTTTTTCTCCGTGGCTCAATTCATAGTCTCTGAATGGAATAAATTAATAGAATAAATGTTTCTATTAAAAGTTAGATTTCTCGCCAACCAATGGTTATGCTTTTCCCAAATCTTGTCTCTATGTTCTCAGTTAGTGCGCATCATGAGTGTAAGAAGCCAACCAGCCAGCTATTGAGTAAGATAGTGCCATCACTTAGCGTCGACAGAATCACAGTCGCGAAGCTAATAATTTTTTCGGACTAAAAGTGAATTTCAAACGTAAATTCAAAGTCGAGGGATATAACGTAGTGATAAAGTTCAATCATAAAGCCAGAACGAATCTTATCAATCACATAAGGGGGAAATCATCCAACAGAGTGGACTCAAGCTCTCTCTGCACTCAGTAGTGAGGGCGCTGTTATCAACAATCAAACAACTCCATCCTCCCATCCAATAACAGCATTTCCCTCCCAGCGCTATTGCAAGTAACTTCTGAAAAGAATCTCCTAAACTTCGTGATTGAGGATCAACAATCATTTTAGGCCACGGAGCATACAGCTTTCCGAAAATTTATCAATCCACGTATTACTCATAACTCATGGAAAACGATTTCTCGGAGGATCAAGAGTCTTTTCGATGACCAAAGTGGTTAGTTCGCCATACCAGTTTGAATGTCATTCATAGAATGCTGTTTGTCCATATATTTATATGGGTAGACTTTATTATTTTATTCGAACCCGCTATTTAAGTTTTGGCATTTCATTAGATACTCGCCTCGCGTCCAGCAGAGGATGAGTCGGATAATCGGTCATCGAAGCAGCCTGTGATCTTTGTAAATTCTTTAAATTTCTTCAAGCAATATTTCTATCAGTAGAATAAAAATAGTTTGAAAATCTCAAAATAGATGTCTATTAATAGATTTGAAATAGAGATGGTTGATGGTTTCTATGATAAATTTGGAGATCTCTGCTGGTAAGTAACAATAAAACAGAACAACTTGGACTCAATCTGAAAAATATTGTATAGAGCTATTGTAATCTAGTGTGCATCATTGAGCTTCGCAAGTCAAATTGATGCTTATTCTGTATTGTTCAAATATTTCAAAGTAAATCAGTTATATCATGGGGACAAAAGTCAAATCAATTAGGGGTTAAATATTTCAAATTTATGGTGATGTGTAGTTGGCAATTGCACCTATTATTAGATTTCTACCAGGAGAAGGGGGGTTGGAAATAATAGGGGCGCTCAAGCATCTCTTTATAAAACTGCGTAAGAAAAAACTGTATAGGAATTGAGCGAGATTTCTGCAGGTTGATATCAAGTTGATGTCACCACGCATTTTTTGAAATCCGATGTGATATACGTCTACTTTACACTGTGAGATTTAACACATCTTCTCTTGCCAATGAGTGTCCAATATCACAAAATGAGGTAGTCGTTTATCACGTCGAAATTCAAAAAATGCGTGGAGACATCAACTTGACATCAACCTGCGGAAGTCTCGCTTAATTCCTATACAGTTTTTCTTACGCAGTTTTATAAAGAGATGTTTGAAAGTACCTTAAAGTTATGAGTTATGAGAATTGACAAATATTACTTGATTCGCAAACGATAGCTATTCACTGCCGTCATTTCGCGCACTGAGAGTCATAGCGTCATTTAACGTAAAAAATCGAGAATGCGCTCTGATAGATGTCACGTTACTGCAAAATTTAGTAAAAGGCGCGCGCTCGGTTTTGGGGAATTGCTGGCGTCACGATCGTTATATAAATTTAGGTCATGAACTCTTACTCTAGCTTTAAATCATCGTAGCTGTAATCAAATGAACTGGTTCCTATCCATCGAATCTTATATTAGGTTGAGTCATGTCCGATCTGATTTAACCTAAGCGCTAGATTATGTTGCAAAATGTACGACTACCAAACGAACATCAATTGCAAGGACAAAAGGCGTGAGTTCTTCCCTATAGAGGCTTGAAACATCTTCCCTACCAACACGATTGATCTAGGTATTCTATCTAAAGATGATATCTACTCTACACTCAAAAAACTACTCACTGCACTTCAAACTCATACCTTTTGTAATGATTATAACGTCGTTAAAGCTTTTAAGATAGGAACCAAAATTTCAGCTTGTGTTAACGGCTGAGAGTAAAACGGACACCGCACGTAAACAATGCCATAAATGATTTATATTTTTCTATGCTACGCAATAGAAGGGAAAGAGCTACAATATATACACCTAGTTTACTATGACCAGTGATCCTTCCTCCCTCAATGAACACTCTTCGTAATCATCTTCCCAGCCTCTTGTAGTCGTTAAGCCAGTGATTAGAGAGTTATTCAATATATCACGCACGTAGCGGAATAAATTAGGCGAGGCTGGGCCAACCCAGCTACACAGCATCGGGCACAGCCCATAACAGCTTGTGTGCTATTGCTGAGTAAATTATCAAGACAGCAAAGCTCTGATCCGAAGTAAACCCCCAAAAGCATCGCGAAAAAACAGGTAATTGCGTATAAAATAGTCGATAGAATCGGTGGGCCTAAAAGCGCACAAAGAGCGTCGAGAAAACTTTCTATGGCTTCTTTTGCAGAAGTTTTCAGTGTAAAAATCGAGAAAAATTGGCGCAAGCAATATTAGAAGCGGCCCTTCAATACTTGATCATGAAAATATGGACCTGCTTATTAACAACTCATCTTTGGTTAGCGATATGCACAAACAGCTTGACATCTCATGTCGCTGTTCAAAGTTGTTGTCAATGAAGAAGAAGGTTGATGAAGTTAGTGGTTGATCTGACGGGAATTGGTTAGTCTGAACAGGGATTATACATGTGTATTTATATCGTTATCTTTTTCTCGATTGATGAGTTTGATGACCTTGAATAGAACATTCACAAAGCCCATACTTTAATTCTTCTCTTTCGTTTTATTTCCAAAGGCCTAATCTCGACTTATCCCTTCTCGCCTTTATCACTACAGACCATGCCTGCTCTCATAGTTGTTGGCTATTATCAAGGCTCTGAGCAAAGGACTCTAGAAATCTTAACACTGCTTTCAAGCGCAGCCGCGCTCTATCTTGAGAACGTCCTCATTACTTATTTTAGATTTAGTTCATATAAGGAAAGCTGATGGTGGTAGCTAAATTTTTGTTACAGAGGAAAATAATGTATACAATTGATCCATCAACAGCTAGCTACGTGAAGACTTACTTTTACTTGGGACTAGGACATCCAGATAAATATGGGATGTTGGTACAATAGGAGAATAATGAGCGCACCTACGCAGCCTCCAAAAAAGTATGTTTTCTAATGTTTATGTTCAAATTTTCAATCATTGAAATGAATTTAACATTAACCTGTTTCAAGAACCTGAGCTGCTGGAAAATATAAATGGGATTTTGAAACTTCCAAGAGCTCATGATGCAACTCTTTAATTTGCTTTGAAAGACTAGAACAGATTGTGAAGGGTTGGAGACCGTTTGTGTCTGTCTATATTTACTTTGGATGTTTTAAATGTGACTGACTCATATTCCTCAATAACCGATTCCAATATCTAAACTGATCTTCTCTAATTTAGTCTCGCTCTTACTTACAAATCACGCTTGAAACTATGATACGAAGTAATTTGATTGGCGAGAATAGAAATGTTTGTCAGTCAGCAAACAAATCAAATTCGGCCTACAAAGGCACGGACCAATGACATGGCTGTAGTGCGAGGCTGAAATCTTCTTACATAATTGAACAACCAACATTGAAAGAAGTTCAGTTACCGTGTCGAATTCCACAATTCCACTGAAATCCTACAATCTTCTATTTGCTTTGATTTATTTATCAAGTCTGAGTTTTCTATTTTATCCATTGGAAATTTATATCTGGTAACCAATTTTTGAATTAACACACAAGCCGTTAGCCGTTGTTGCTTATTCACCTGTCAAGGATCCTAGATAGCCAAATGTTCGCGCTAGTTGGTAACAGACTGACTCCAGCGAGACTTGTTCAGTGTAAATTGTTTCAAAACTCCACAACCACCCGATGTTACTCTTTCCAACAATACCCAGAGCACGAAAAGACAAAATCCTCCCTTCTTGTTTTCATCTGACACTCGATAATTCTGCCCTAAACCTCGCAAACATCATGGAAACGTGAAATTTTCCTGGCATGAGATTCCTGGATCGGTCAAAAAAAAGTTGACAAGAAGCTCACTCATTAGCACTTATGTCTTGTAGCCTCCAGAAAGAGACTCCTGGAATTTGCACCAAGAAATAGTCATCTGCTTCTGTCTCTTCGTCTAAGTATCGTGTTGCTTAAAATGCGATCAATCACTCTCTTTCCTTATGCCTTATGTAATGAGAAATAGTCCCACATCAACTTTATTCTTGGCAAATGAATTGGCCGTCGTGACCAGTCCCGAGTCAAATCCCATCGACCTTATGTTATTCACAAATTTCAGCAATTTTTGCCTGAGCACCAGAGCAACCCCGCGCGCGATATTAAGATTTGAGATTTTCACTTCTCAGTTAGTCTAATAGGATATTTATTTACGTTTATTTGTCTGAAACATTCGATGTGGCAGAGCTTCACTCAGATGTCAGCAGCCTCGTATTTTCTTCCTAACGTACATTTTTTTATTTCGTGAGCCAACATAACTGATCGCTTATTGATACACTAGTTAACCAGCTGAGTGTTAAGGAAGTGGGATATCTCCCGACTTAAAACTTAATTCAATGCTCTTTGGAAAAAAAAAATTAGGGGAATAATGGCTGAGCCATCAGATATCTCGTCTAGCGCGACCGAGGGCATAAAAGATCTTACGCCAACCTCTGAACCTCGAGTGATGCCAGAAAACGAGGTTTATCCTATACCACAAACTGCTCGATCACTCTACCACCGCTCTGTAGACAGTCGATCGAATAGCAGTCCAGAAATAACAAATCCAAGTTCTGCCCCATCAACTCACATTGATCTAGTTAACAGTGCCCGGAGACCTACCTATCCTGTCAATAATTCAAGTTTTCGGTCAAGCTTGGGCTCTAGCAGTGGCGGTTTGCCTGAAAGTGTCGAAGCTAAGATGAAAGCATTCCATTTATCTAGACAAGGAACGCCAAATCGTCCACTTATGTCTGCACCCCTTTTTCCCGGCTCGTCAAAATTTCCCGGCTCAGCAATTAGTGGCTCACCATCTGATCTTCGACTGCCTGTAAATCAACGACCACAACCTCATCATATTGCTTCTGCACCTGTCGTATCTATAATGCCAATAAAGGGCGGACTAAGTGCTCGTAGAGGATTAAAACTCCAAGGAGGACTCCCAGGAATTTCAAATTCCACAAGTCCACCAGCAAAAATGACTCTAAATAATATTACTGATAAATCTAGTGGAGATCGCCCACCATCCATGTTCAATAAATTCTCCGAGTACGTAGATACTAAAAACGGAACTCTTAAATTTGATGGAAAAGCAGTAATTCATGGCAATGGTATTGATTTTACATCGGGAAATAACTTCAGTATCTCTCTTGATGAAGTTGATACTCTGGAAGAACTTGGGAAGGGAAACTACGGAACTGTGTACAAAGTTAGGCACGCACGACCTAGAATGCGTAGACCCGGTCTAGGTCTGGCAGGCTGTAGAGCTCCATCTTCGGCATCATTAGCAAACGCCGTTGAAAAAGATAATATCTCATTTGAGCCTTCATCAAAAGTTGGTAACACAACTTCTGGTGTAGTTATGGCAATGAAAGAAATTCGACTAGAACTTGATGAGGCCAAATTTGCTGCCATCATTATGGAACTCGATATCCTACATCGCTGTAACTCTCCCTTTATCATTGACTTTTATGGGGCATTTTTTCAGGAAGGTGCAGTGTATATTTGTATCGAGTATATGGATGGGGGCTCCGTCGACAAGATCTATGGTAACGGAATACCAGAGAATGTTCTAAGAAAAATTACATATGCTACGGTTGAGGGCCTAAAAACCTTGAAAGATGATCACAATATTATTCATCGTGATGTAAAGCCCACCAATATTCTTATTAACACCCGTGGTCAAGTCAAGATCTGTGACTTTGGTGTTAGTGGAAATCTAGTAGCTAGTATCGCAAAAACCAATATCGGATGTCAGTCTTACATGGCACCTGAACGTATTGCAGGCGGTGGTATGACACAATCTGGCTCAGGTGGAGGGACTTATTCCGTTCAGTCTGATATCTGGAGCTTAGGCTTAACAATAATTGAATGTGCTCTTGGAAAATACCCATACCCTCCCGAAACATACAATAATATATTCTCACAGCTGAGTGTAATAATTTAGAATGCTCAAATTATATAAATTTGAAGGAAGATACTAATTTAGTAACAGGCAATTGTTGATGGTGATCCACCTGATTTACCTAAAGAATCTTTCTCCCCTCAAATCCGTGATTTTGTTCGAGGCTGTCTTAACAAGAAGCCTATGCTACGCCCAAAATATTCTATGTTATTGCAGCATACCTGGCTTGCTCAACTTTCCATGCCTGAAACTATATCGGAAGAGGATGAAAATACTGAAGTCATCGCAAAAAAGGATAATTCTAGTGTTAACAATATGATTAAAGGAGACAAAGAAGTTGCTGATTGGGTTATCAGTGCCTTGGAGAGAAAAAATAGGGAACACAGCAGAAAAGTATCAAGTTAGCTCTGAAAGCAGCATCGTTAGGTACAAACCATTTTTGATGAGAAGTCTAGCCCGAGTTAGACTGACACCAAATTATTAATATAAGTATCAAAGGTTGCAAAGGTTGAAAAGGTTATTTTAGCTGGCAGGCGCAGCACTAGAACTTGTGAAGTAAATTATCTTCACAATACGAAAACCAGTTTGAATTCAATTTCTTGTCCATGGAATGAGGGTTCTATCTCATAAAGCAAATTATTCGTCTTCAGTCATAAAATTCTATTGCTTTATATGTTTATAAAAAAAGGAATGACTGAATGAATTCAATGTATTCTGATGAAATAATTGAATGATCAAGATAAGATGTCCTTTCTCAAAGGTATACTACACAGAGAAAACTTATCCCTGCCTTTTAATAAGTAATCTCTTGATTATTACTTTTATCACATATTCACAAATTAGTCCGACTAGCATTACGGGATTTTGAATATTAGACAAAAAAAGAATTAGCAGGCTCACAACAGCTATTAACTGACCATAAATTAAGATTCATGTGGATCAGCTGTTAAAGATATTAAATTATGGTTATTAGGAATGAGTCGCACTTTTTCAATTCTCTTGAATAAGGAGTCTTTTTTGAGAGATTCAATGCGGAGAAAGAAATAAAAAATCTGTTATTTGAATATGACCGAACAAAAACTCTTAATGTGGTGTCAGCTCTCGCTGGTCCATTAAAAACATTAGTAACCCGCAAAACAGACAAGTAATATCTCACTTAAGACAAGAAGTTCATTATTTTAAAAACAATAAAGAGGGACAAAGTATTTTGTATACATAATTAATGAAGGATATGAGCATCTATGGAGAGAAATTATGTACCATGTGATTATATACCTTCAATTACGTCACAATCTCACGCGTCACAAATACTTGTCTTTTCCCTCTCTCTTTCTCTCTTTCTCTTGGGAACTGGTGATGGGGTGTTTTTTTATAGTGAAAGAATAGAATACGTGCCATACAAAGAGCGCAGGAATGAAAAGAAACATTAGTAGAAGCCCATCTCTAGCTCATGCTAATTGATCTTCGCCCTTTCAAATAGGCTCTTTACAACATGATAGTATTTCCTTTTTAGGACTAGTGTATTCTGCGCTTCGCATGCCCAAAATAAAAATATTAGAGCTACCATTTCGTAGACATCTAAGATTGTATTTCTTCGACATACTTAATTGGCTTAGCTTTATACCTGTATTAAACTGTAATAAAGGAAAGAGTCGATGCCACCAATAACTTGAGCTTCCTATTAATGACAAAGCAAGAAGTTCGGCCTCTCTCGTTGGCATGGTAACTTTTGGCTGAGAAAATTACATTATACAATCATTATGCTGAATTTACAGAACAGGAGGCAAAAGATACTTATGTACTGGTAGGTGACAGCTATGTCGCTTATACAGTTCAAGGGCTAATGCACAGAGGTGCAAAATGTTTAGATGCCATTGTTTATTTGGGTTTAGCTCCTGAAGATCGATCACCTGTACACGATCATGCTGTATTAGAAGCGAACAGTAAAGATAGATTATTCTTATAAGACGATGATATAGTGAAAGTAGCTGAATTCATGTTCGTAAATTGGTTTTATATGCTAGTTAGGGCACATCCTCCGACTTAAGCTGAAAGTTATGCCACTCAAAAACTACTCAACTTTCTAAACTGCAAACCACATAATATTGCCACTTGTTTGGCTAGCTTCGATCTAGAAAAGCTCAATCCACATTGGATTCTTAAAGTAAAATGCATAGACATTGGCATTGAAGCTTTAAATCGTTTGGGATTGGGTGTTGCAAGATATCGTTAAGTCAGTATATTCAATACTGTACTCGGAGATCTGGATCACAAATTGATAAAGATAGAAAACAAATAACTGGCAAAAATAAACCGCTAATTCTTGAGTCTTATGACACTGCAATTTTGGTGTTCAAATCATTTAAATTAGCAGGTTATTGTTAGGATTTCCATCAAGCAACTAGGGATCCTGAAATGTTAAGCACGCGTCACGCGTTGTTATTGATATTCTTCAACAATTCATATCTCCACCAATATGGCAGATATAGACCTGGCAATTACTGAGCTAAAATCTTCCGAGTCTCCTTACATAGATGAGGTAGCTAGAAAGCATAGAATCAATCCATCGACCCTTAGCCGGAGGTGGAAAGGCGTCACAGCTACAATCGATGAAGGTATCGAAAATAGACGATTTCCTCAACGATCAAATGGGGCAGCTGCTATTAAGGCATATTAGGCAACTCTCTTAGAGATGCCTTCCACCCACACCAGCAATTTTGGCTAACATTGCCGATCAGATAGGGGTAAGACTCCCTGGAAAGAACTAGTGCCACAGATTTGTCGTTTTGTTGGCACTTAGATCAGAGCAAGTTGTCAGAGTGGTTTAATCAAGATGAAATTGATAATGATGACTATGATTGTGGCTCTACAGCTAAGCACCAACAAAACGTTATCAGCACCATTGTTGATCAAGAAAAATTTACGACTAAAAAATAAATTATGTCTAGAACTATTGATTGGACATCTTATCCCGAGAC
>PEDP01001109.1:0-13970 GCA_002918395.1 Erysiphe pulchra | reverse complement strand
AATTTAACATCTTTTTTTTTTTATTTTTTTTTTTTTTTTTTTTCATATAAAAACATGCAGGAGAGACAAAAGTTATGAGATAAATTAAAAGAGGTGATTTTTCAACTCGGTTTCATCACAATCGAAACGCCCATAACTTTCTTTCATCAACATTCGTTTTTTTCCTATATGCTTGACTATTGTATTCCGAAAACGAATGCGACAGCTTAAGTCAATTCTAAGTAATTTAATTGAGTTAAAATTGATAAAAATATTGGATTTTGATGAGAAATTGGATTACAAATCGTGCATAGAACTCACATGTATAAAGTATAGTGTTAAGCAAGAAAGTTAAGCAAATGACTTAAACAAGGTGACAAAAGAGATATTTGAGTGACATCAATGGAATTTAAGAAAAGCTTTGGGGATATGTAATTAAAGACTTACACTATGATCTAGTACTTGGGAAAAGGGTGGGCAGAGCGAAATCATGTCACCTATATAGCTGATCCGCATGTTGTCCATACAGGTCAAGGAACAAATAAAGTCATAGTTCATGAGGATGACTGGCTAGATAGCGGACCTTGTGAAAAATAACACCAAGTATATACTACGCGAAGGTAAGTTAGTATCTGCACTAGCATTTTCTTCTTTTACGAGGCAAGCATATTCTTGTGGAAAACATATAACACTTGCCTCCGTTGCAATTACTGAAATCAATAAGGCATTAGAAAAGTTAAACAAATCAAAACTATAGCAAAACCTGGAAACAATCCGCCAATTACTACCAAAGCAACCACTTGGTCTAGAAAATTTATTTCTAATCACATATCTCCGAGCCTACATATCTTATTCCCAAGACGACTAGGCCAAACTCCTACCGTCTGCTATGGTAGTTATTGACAACCGTGACAACTCAAAAACCGGGTTCAGTCCATTTTTCTTAACACATTGCTACCATCTTGACTCTATTCAGCGTCGAACATTGTCTATAGCAAGTCGAAAGGACCCGAAAGCTAGGGCAAATGCATTTGTAAATCGACTCTACGATGGCCAAGAAATCTCCAAAGCGGCAATGTTGCAATATATTATGGAACACAATGCCAATAAAAATAAAAGACCTGCAGAGAAATTAAAAGTTGGTGACAATGTATGGTTAAACCTTAAAAATGTATCAACACCGCAATTAAAAAAGAAACTTTCGTGGGCAAATGCAAAATATTAAATTCTCAAACAAGCTTCCTCTAATGTCTATGAATTAGATGTACCGAGTGGTATTCATCCTAAATTTTTTGTCGAACTTCATCGAAGGGACCCACCCAGGTGACCCTTTCTCATCACAAATTACAAATGATAATCAACGTCCATCACTTTTAGATAGAAAAAATCCACTCTTTCGTGTAGTGAAGTAACTACGAGCTGAAAATTTTAAAGGAAAGAGATTAGTCTGTGTCAAATGTACAGGATATAAAGAGATTACTTGGGAACCTCAACTAACTTAATTCTAGCAGATCCATTTAAAGATTTCATTAAACAGTATGGAGAACGTGACAATGTTGGAGATCCGAAAATAGGTAGCGACGCAGGCTCCAGAGGGAAGGGAAGACATATAGTACTACAAAGCATTAATAACTTCAGAAAAAAAAATACACATCCCACGTTATTGTTCAACATAATTCGAAGAGGAAGGAGGGGGATGATGTTAAGGGTAATGAGAGTAGTGGGGCGCTGCACATAATTGGTAGTCTTAGGAGCTACTGTCGATCCCCCTGACAGGGTACGACGCATCAAACTCTAATATCTTATAAATAAATATCGTTGTAGACTTAGGATAGATGTTACTTTCCTAAAGAGAATTAACATAGACTTCGTATACTTAGTTCTATCTTCAAGATCACTACCTAATTCCGTGACATAGTATAATTCTCGTAAACTTTTTGGTGTGTTAATGAAGCTATGTGTAGCTTTCGAGTGACTGGGAGGCGTAGTAGAACGAGAGTTATGAGGTTGTTTGACCCGTGAAGAGCCAAGGGCTTTCTGAGGATTCCATGGTGATATGCCAGCAGCTCTCCAGCCACTAAGTATTGTCTGCGTATATAGTGTTTTATCCCTAGCATGTTTATAGCATTCAATAAGCCGCTGCTTTTTGACAGTAGCTGAATCATCTAAATGTACAAGGGCTGAAATTCCAGACCTGTAGTAGCTCTTCATAGGCGAAAAAACTCCCAAGTCGAGCGGTTGCAAAATATGAGGAAGTATGTGGTGGTAAAAACACCAAATGAATTTTATGTTACCTACATTTCCATATGAGCTCGACATCGATATGGCTACCGTATCCATCAGAAAGAAGTATACGGTGCTAACTGTCTTATGGGTATGTTTGAGGGATGGAGATATGCTGTAACCAGTTAATGGTGATATTACTTGACGTCCATCCATTTTTTGAGGTTGTGAAGGTCCAATCTGGAAAGAAAGTTGTTTCTCAACCTGATTTTGTCGGTCTCTAAGTCAGTTGCCATATTATTATTCGTCGGATTTTTCATATAAGAAGTGGGGCTTAAAGCCATAGAGTTGCTGTGGGGGCCGGTTATGAATTGAAGTAAGGGTTAGTTTTTTAAGATTTTTACTCAACTTCTCAAGGGCTTTTTTTATGTCTGCTATAATCAACACCAAGATGAGCTGAGAGTTGTTACGTTCGGCTATTTTTGTGTAGGCAGAAAATACAAGAGCTGAGACTAGTTATGCTTATTTGATATATGATGTTTCAGTTGTCGAGCTATTATATGCATCCTTTCTCATAGACCTGAATTCATTATTTGTTCTACCGAGTGAAAAACAAATGTTCTTCTACATTGTAGATGGCATTATTTCTATCTGCCAACCCTTTTTCAAGAATAAGACTATAATGTAGGCCGAACGTAGCCCCAAAGGTGTTTTTTGATATGTTAGGTTTTGATTCCAAGCTAAAGTCATCTAGCATCAGGGATGCTGTCGAATTGACAAGCACGAATAGAGACCTTTCCTACCCTTTTGAAGTTGGATTATTTTTGAAGTTTCGATATTGACAGTTGCTCCAACAATGAGAAGGAGATCTCCCACATCTTTTATAGCAGCCATTAGCCAGCCTACAGCTGTAATCTGCCATAGAGTAGTCCGAGGGATAAGGATGATGCGTTACATATATGTACAGTCTATTAGAAGTATACCAGGAGCTTGCTCAAGGAGAGCCAATTTGCTTTTCTGCATAGAAGAGACTTTTGAGATGCTTCTTGGCATCGAAAATTTAAGCTTCTGCCTCATATTAATATTTTTCATCAGAATTAACCCCATATTTCCGAAAGGCTTCAAGTAATGCTTCTGAGAGCTAAGACCGTTTAATCTCTTATTCCTCTGTTTCTATCGACTATTCTAGACATCTCGATCAAGAATTGTGACCCCTTATTCACGAAGCGTAGTGAAATTTGTTTAGCAATGACTTTTGATGCCGTAAGGTTATGAATTTGTTTTTGGCCTTGTCCTTTCGTCAGTGGAGGACGGAATAAGTAAGTGGAGCTTTTAAGGGCCCATGATTGTGTCAGCCAGAATCTACTACAAATTCCTGGCCGGCGTTAGTAAGCCGAAGGTTTACTGGCTACTTTCTGACGACCTGATTTACGACACGATGCCCTTGTTGTTGGTTTACCAAATCTATCAAACGCTAAAATGTATCTACGCGCAGTTTACACTGTCTTATTATCAAATATTTTACGAGAGCCTTAAGAAAATCGTAGCCCTCAGGAAGAGCATATGCTGATACAGATTCAATAGCCGCTCCGCAGGCCTCGAAAACTTCATTTGGATGATTTGTCAGGGCCATTTTGATCTTGTGGAGCTATAATCGCAATTAATGTTGAGAATTATTAAAGTATGTGAAGAAAATTTTGATTTAACTAAGTCACAATCTTTAGAGAGTATGAAGACATAGACTGCTTACTATATGTGGCGAGTTAATTCAAGATAAGAGGGTTGGGGTATTAATGTTAAAAGATTACGACAAGAGTCAATCATCCCTTTTGTTGTCCTAGGCAACACTAGGTCCAGCCAATCAAAAAAATTTGTATGGTTAGTTCAACCACCATTTCAAACCAAAAAATTCAAGTACTTGGCATCCATAAGTTACGCCCTCCAAAGATATAAATATTATATCCATTCAAGAAAACAAATCAAAATCATGATAAAGCTAATCTAACCTAATTAATATAAAATTAATTGAACACGACTAAAAATTCCAAAAAGAAAAACACAAGATTTTACAAAGACTATATACTTTTAAAATAACGAATTCGTTTTCTAAAGAAAAATACATGTTCTTTTTGGAAAGAAAATTATCCCGTCAATGAGAATTTAAAGGATATAAATAGACAAATTCAATCATCACTGAAATAACAAGTTCTTTCAACTACTATTCTTCTACACAACACCATAACGACTGACACCACATCACTAGACTCCTCGGTGCCCGAGGAGCTGGCCAAATTCTAGTGTATTATTAAATCTAAAAACTTAGAAAAAGAATACCTTTGGCTGGCCTGTAGTGCTGATCAAATCACGAATCATTGTCCATACTTGTGATCTTAATCACATAAAAGTGCGTCTGTATCATCGCCTAATAACGACGATCTTGAGCATAGTCATTGGCAAATATAATTATGTGGCGGTGTATCCGCCTCCCTGCTTGAAACAATTTTAAAGTACCGCTTTTGCATGCACCGTTGATTTTTCATTTTGCTTGAGAATCCTATGTATGAGAAAGTGGATAATCATACGCCGGCAGTGAAAACAGAAGAAAAAGTTAACAACCACAAATTCTAGTGGTATTTAATCATAATCTTGAGAAATTTGATTTGGTGAGCCGTGATATACAGCCCCTCGCTCCCATTTCAGCGAAGTTTGAGTACCGAATTCGCCAGGCAGTGAGCATAAAATCTTATCATTTCACTATTTTGTAAATTCATTCCACTGCCATCCCTGCCGGTTTATCTTTATCTTATCAGTTTATCATCTCTGTGATCTTTTTAATGACGAACTTTTGGAAATCGCTTTTTAAACGTTTCTTGAACTAAAAGTTAGTTATTTATTTTACATTATCAGTCACTAAATGGAATTAGCTTAATTTTTGAGAGCAGTTTTGCAGCCGATAATTGCTTTAACAAAAAACAGAAAGGTGTTACTACTTTTGACTAAATTATTGTATTATTGAGTCCTAGACTATATAACACATGTAGGTCCTCTCCATGTACAGGCCGGATGCATTTATACCTCAGGTAGTATTGTATGCTTCTCTTTTTGATTACCTCTCGGTTCCTGTCCATCAGTAATTTCCCCATCAGCCTTCGTTCGAGTTTGCAATTTGAGGAGCCGCTTGGCTATCTCCCCTCTCCAGCATTCCAGGACAAAGCCATTTACGGGTGTAGAGCTGCCGGTAAAATTCTTCCAAAAATTACTGGGTGCAAAGCTCCCTGCCGTGATGTTGTCAAGCTGGGTGCTCCAATCTAAGTATACCTAAGTTTTTCCTCTATCTTCTTTTGCCTTAAAGCTAGTAAGTATCAGATTTAAAGCTCGGGGGATGATTATTGTGGTGAGCAAGATCTTGTTGATCAAAAGAACGGAAGTGTCTAGAAATGTGCGTTCGTGGGCTTTTTATTTACCCTCCGGTAGGTTGCATTGTGACAATGACTACTATGACTACAGTTAAATTTATTTGTACCTCATTATCCCTTCTCTTGGTCGACGTTATGGTCGTCACCATTATCATCGAAGGAATTATCAGGAGCGTTTCTTCAAGAATAAATGAGTAGAAACTCAGCTCGGAGTTGGTAAAGACTTAACTCAATTTTGGATCTCCAGCTTCTGAATAGGGAGCAGAAGGTTCGTGGGGGACACCACGTACAGCTATTAAGTTATCAATGCCCTATACAAGCCCAAATGAGTGGAATTTATGTTGATAAAGAGAAATTACAAGGGATCTAAAGGTGTGCAATTAGTAACTATACATGTTTATTTACACCTTTATTGGACAAAAAGCCGCTAGTCTGATAATCTTTAGTTATGACTTATTTTTTTGAATCTTAAGGAGCATAATTTATAACCAAAATCTGATTATTGTTGTGTTGTATGTCCTTTGGACGGGCAGCTAGTCTTAGTTGTGAACATGAAATTGAACGGTGATTCCTATGGCACTAATTAGCCGATAAATTGTGACCTGCAGAAAATCAATTGCAGAGGGGTGGGGGGCTGTAAATTCCAAAGGGGAAAGTCGTATATCACGACTCAGTTTGACCCTCTAGAAGTCGTCTCAAATGCTACTTCCACTCACTTATTCAGTTGTTTGTAGTGAGTTGGGCTTGTGCCAGTGAAATGACCTCACAATAGTGAACACAATCGATGGTATGTGTGTCAATGGGCAAGCAGCAATGATTCCATAGTGCAATCATGGGATAATGATCATTTATCATTGCAAAGATGTATGTTGTTCGTGCTCTGAATGGATTTTGCGCCGTTTCGATCTAGCTGAGACCACTCTCCGTCCTCCGGCCAAGATTGTTGTTCAATGCGTTGTGACAAATAGAGCGCTGATTCAGATGTTTTACATTTTACCTGAATACGGGCACATTATCTGAGCTGCTCACTCAGATAAAATCTAAACGTGATCCTTGAGACATTTCTGGTAGTGGAGAATATCCAAACATATCTGAAGCTGCGGGTTAATGAGGTCTTGTCTCCCCTTGGATGAGTATTCCTAATTAAGAGACAATCATTGATGAGGAAAAGGCTATTCTGCTTCTGATTGATATCTACATGCGCAAGATATGATACAACACGAGCATTATCACACGGAAGGGGGGGATCTGCCATCTAATTGTGTGTCAGGAAAGCTGTAAATGTAACCCAATGGGTGGGTGCCTTAAACCACCGGATTAAGGCTTACATCAAGTACGACTGGTTGCTTACTAATATAAAATTATGCACTCATTATTGGCCAGCTTATAATGGAGACTGATTGGCCAATAGTTGAGACTAACCAATTAGCCGACTTAACTGGCAGATTTTAGAGTGACTATCTCTATCTGTTTGTTACACCTACACCCTACACTAGTTCTCTAGCTCTTTATTTGCGCCATTCATTGCCCATTGACGCATCTGGACGAATTTAATGATTTGGGTGAATGGATCGGGTACGTGCATTCATGCCACAGTGATGGTTAGAACTTGCAACTTGACTTACACCTCACAGAATGGGAATGGGGAATTCGGGCATTGCTGATTGGTCTGCCTCAACAAACATACACCAATCAGCGACTTTGATATAAATATATGTTCAAAGATACATGCATAGTGAATTAAAATACACATTTATGCAGGGCTGTGTTGAGTTAAATTTTAACCGCTTTGGCTGAGGATGAGCCCGGGGCCAAGGAGAACAGAACTGGGCTTTGGGTGTAGTCATTGTTGTCTTTAAATACTTCTCAAAGACGGTGAAGCGATTTAGCGAGAAATAGCCCTGCTTTAGATAGCCAAGGGAGGAAAAGTGCAGGGAAGACAAGAGTAGCGTAGACTAACTAGGTAAGGGCCTGTTTTGGTTTATTTACTCCTCTTCTTTCTAACTCATCCGTTGAATTCAGGCCAACCAATCACATTCTTCGCTTTCAGATTCAAAAATTTGCATCGGAATGCGTCGGGTCGCATAAAAAGCAAAAGTGCTGGCTATTGTTGTGACAAACTGTCTGTCTGTTTGTCAGCCGTCAGTCGGTTACATTCTCTGTGGAAAATAAAAACACGGCCCGTTCATTTGTTCTCTCTCACGGTAGTAGGCGAGCTGATGCTGCTGCTGCTCCCGGGCTTCAGCATCCACATCAAGTGATAGAGAACTAGCCAGCTTCTCTAATGTAATCTCCACAGTGATTACTGTAGAAAGAAGCTAGCTATCGATAGATTATAGAAAAGATTAACAACAGTATCAATATCAATGTTGGAAATTGACTTCAGTGATTACCTTGTCTGTCATTGTCATATCTGCCTGCCCTAGTCGAGGAGTTTTTGTCCCGACGAATAAATGAATTGGCTTTGGTATGACCTGGTTGGCTAGCTGGCCAAGGAACTTCACTAATTTCACACTTGCAATCAGTAGTTTTACCCTTCTTAGCTTGAAATACGCGAGGAGGGGCAGCACACTAGCTAAACAGGCAAATTCCGCTCTTCCGTTCTTCTCAACTTCTATTCATTTATTGAGGCCCGCGAATCTCTTGTTATTATATAAAGAGAGCTTTTGCATCTCAATTTGTGTAAGACTTGAACTATTTACGAACTTGGCTCATTGGCTGTTCGATTACAATTTACCAGTCATTCATCAAAGCCGAAAAATTGGAGCTCACTAGGTCTCCCTTTGACGCAGCACTTTGCTCACTTTGGGCAATCCATTAGAAGTTCGTTAGTTCTCTGACAGTGTGTACTAACATCACTTCACCCCAATCTCCCCCGGTCTGATCACCGAGCAAACAAAAAAATTATCGTCCCCCTATCTGTATATTAAACGGAGGTTTTGTTAAATCCCGATGTATTTTTCTTTACATTCCGTACTCACTTCCTATCTCTCAAATTCGATGGCGTTATCACATTTTGTACAAGGATGCGCGCGGAGATTAAGACTTGATACCAGGTTCGCAAGGAAAAAAATAAACTTACGAAATGTCTAAACTTTTTATTGGGTAGGTGGCTCTTTTCCTGGTCATTAGTCCTAAAGCTAACAATTTTCAGAGGCCTCTCATGGGGTACTGACGAGCATACATTAAGGCGGAAGTTTGAAGAGTTTGGTCAAGTCGAAGAGGCTGTAAGTTTATCTATTACAAAACTCATATTTTACGAGCATCTAAATTTTATATCATTAGGTCGTTGTTAAAGACCGTGAAACTGGCCGTAGTCGTGGCTTTGGATTCATTCGTTATTCAAGTGATGAGGAAGCCAATAATGCCAAGGCAGCAATGGACAATGTTGAGTACGCATTTTACACTCGTCTTTGATTCTCAATAGCTAAAAAAGAAAAGTTTTGATGGCAGAATAATCCATGTTGATACTGCCTCTGAACGAGGACAAGGAGGAAACTCTGGTGGTTACGGAGGTAATTCTGGTTACAGTGGCGGCGGAGGCGGTGGTGGTGGCTCCGGATACGGTGGCAACCGTGGATACAGTGGAGGAGGTGGTTATAACAATGATCGTGGTACGTCAAAAATTTATTTCCAATCTATTAATTTACTAACGTGATTCTGAAGGGGACTATGGTGGTCGTGGAGGTGGTGGCGGTGGTGGAGGCTACAGTGGACAACAAAGTAACTACAGTAAGAAAGAGTCATTCTCACAATTCTGAATAACAAGCTCATATATCAATAGGTGGAGGAGGAGGTCAAGGATATGGAAACAATAGTGGTTACGGAGGTTAGTACGTTATCATAATCCCATGATTAATATGATTCTGAGTTTTACTTCAAAGATTACAATGATGATGGTAATGGTGGTGGACACGGAAACAATAATAGTAACAATTACAATGGCGGTGGTGAGTCACGTGCTCATGAGAATAATTCTTAAATCAAACTAATTAAAAAAAGGATACAGAAGTGGTGGCGGTGGCGGAGGCGGAGGCTATTAGAATTAGCAAAAAGTTTTAGTGACAGCGGATTCAATCTATTTCTATCTTTCGTCTTCATCACATCTATGTCTAAGAAGAGACGGAGTCGGAATTGTGCTAAATGATTCTAGGTAGTTTAAACCAGAGGTGCGTTTTGCTAGAAAAAAGAGGTTAAGCTGGTGGAAAAAAATACTAGATCCTACATTCTGCCTTCAAAATTTTTACATTTACAAAAATACCATTCTTTGTTTCGAAGTATTTATTTTTATTTTATACAAATGATATCTTCGTCAGAATCACCAAGTATTTGAGAGATGCTTAAAGATGTGCAATGGATCAAATTTATACAGAAAGAATTATTGTTTCATCTAAATTTTATGTGTTTTAACTAAGATGGTTTACTGTCGGATCTGTAATTCTGTCCAACCTCACTTGGAAAACTTACTAATGATGGGGAAGTCTTGTAAGGTATCCAATCTGTCTCGCGCGGATCTGTAAAGGTGCAGGCAAAGGGCGAAGGACACAACACACTGCTCTAAATTTAATCACCATATTACCAAATTGCTAGGAATCAATGGTGTGGCCGAAGATCAATATTTTTTGTCATGCTTTCTATCACCAAAAAAATCTCATCATTAAGATCTCCCCTTACTGTTTAGAACAATTTAATAAACGGGTGCAAATCAAGCTCAAATTAATACTGACTTTCTGCTACGGTAGTTTAGTATATATTTTATCGTGTCGGCTCTAGCAACGTAAATTTTATATGACACGTATGGAAGACATCTAGAATATATAGTCCTCCAAACTACAGCAATGTCCACCCGGTGCCTAATTTCTCCCAATACACCATCGAGATGCTAGTTACATTAGGTCGAATGGGCAGGAACGTATTCAATATGACCCAAAAGGCCATAGACTGAGGGAAAAGCTAAGGAGAAAACCTCGGCCATTCCTCCTGTACTCTTTTTCGACGAGCAGCCGCAGTCCCCCTCCATAAGCCATACAGGAATCCAACCTGTCACTCCTATAAAGTCCAACCAGCACCTGATCACTTGCACCAACAGCTTATTTTCATTAAGGTTTGTGTATTTGGAAGTGCAGAGCCCTTCACTCTGACTTCCCGAGACAGTCATGGGGACGCTTCGTAGAGAGGGTGATGGGGATTTGTGATGTAGAGACGAAGCCGACTGAGTCCCACGAGAATGAATAGTGAAAATATTACATGAAATATATGTTCAAAACTATTTATAAAAAACTTAGATAATTATCTAGTTTATTTTAATATCACGTGGGAAATTTACTACGGGATGAAAATGTTGAAAAATGGTATTGATGATATAAATTTAAAAAACACATCATTTAATTTATCTCATTATAGTTCGCTGGACACTCATTTTTTTTTTTCGCCGAGAAACATTGAAAATTTACAGCTTTGATACAGTAATAATTCTTCAAATTTTTAGATGTGAATATTATTATTAATTGAGTGTGGTGTTGTGCTTCAAAAATGATGAAGATGGGAATTTGGTGTGTTTGCTAGGGAAAGTCTCGCTTAATTCCTATCAAGTTTTCTGCTATCAAACATTTGGTTTGATAAAGGTTAAGCGAGACTGACCCTAGCAAAACACCCATTAGATACCAGTAATCTTTCCAATTCTACCTTCAACCATCCGTAAGGTACAAGGAGAGATAAAAGTAGGCAAATATATGCTTATTGATGAGATTTGGCGAGTCTACTTTATACATCAAACCTCTGTAAAAATATCTTGTAGATATAAAGCTGAGGCATCTCCCCGTAGCCCTACTCGCGAGCTTATTAATGCTTAATGAGTCTGGGAGTGCTTGACAATTTAAAAAGCAGCTTTTCAAACTGTGCGTCGATCATCCCATTAAAAGCTGATCTAGTGCGGAAATTATGGGTAAACTAATCACACCTACCTAGTATGTCAACTTGTCGGACATTCAATATTCTGAGCGAAAGAAAGAAGAGCCATTTGAAATTGTGGTAGATGGGAAGATAATTCTACCCGCTTGGCATATTTGTTGGTTAAGTGTGCATCTCGACCCTCGCCTTTTTGTCAAGCCTAATTTATCAACCTGGTATGGGAAGGCACTTGATTTGGCTAACATATGCGGTGATTAAACTCTGTACCAAAGATGAGCTACCCCAAAAACTCTAATAACGGTAGTAGACTCGTGCGTGGTCCCGGTAACGAATTTTGGCGCTGATGTGCGATGGCCAGGCAAGTCTCGCTTGAAAGAAAACAGAATAGTAACACCACCTACATTATTTTACTATGGGCTTATAGATAAAGTCCTGTGTGTACCCCTAAGAAATACATTAACAGTGCGGAGAACTGCACCAAATGTAGCTTTACACAGGGAATGAGTTATACCTCAAGCCTGCATACTTCAAAAAGGTTATCGATTGCGTCTTACTGCTTGGCTCAACTCTCTTGATAATTACCTCTTCGAATCAGAGCAAGTGTGTGTCCTAATGTGGGTATCTTAAAAATTAAAGCAAAGCCGAGGCTATCAAGAAGGACTGAATGTTAATGTCTCGAGTACAACGATCTTTCCGTCAGTACCTCAAGCTGAAGCAACGAAGCTGTTACCAGCTCTAGTGTATACTCCAATACTTGGAATAAAGCCGGATGGAATACGGAACTATCAGTACTGTATAAGCTCGATAAGCACAGTAGACATGTATGCATATCCCGATTGATCTTCAGACGGTCCAGGACGCTCATCCTGTATTTATTTTCTTCTGTACGGAGGAACTACTTTTTTAAGGGACATGGAATTCTACATGGTGGAGAAGCTTTGGATGCAGAGATCTTTGGTAAATCAGTTGCACAACGAGTGGCCTTACCTATTCGACAAAATGACGAGAAAATATTTGTGCTTCATTATAATCAGGCCGCAGTAATAGCTTTATAAACTGGAAAATCATCATACAGTGTATAGTCAACTAGGCTATTCCATAATTTAAAAAAGGCCGTAAGAGCAGATTTTAGATGGGTGCCAGATCACTCAAAAATTAGAGGTTATTAAGAAGCAGGTTGAGCCCGTACTGCTCTATAAGATCTACCTTAGGGAAATACTCAGTTCGCTATGTTACATTAGCCTATCTACCTCGTCTGATGCAGCAGCGTCGCTAAGAGTTGGTGGAAAAATGGTGATTCGACGTTTGTCCAGTTCGATATCAAGATCTAGACTTTAAAATGCATCGCAAAAAGCCACCCAAACTAGCCTTACTTTCGCGGCTTCTTCATAAATTGCTAGCTATCAGAAGAGGGCATATTGACTTCGTGGCGTACCATGGTGGATTAAATGATATACATGCCAATCTTGAGTGTGTCTGTGTACAGGCGACTACCCCTGCTCGCTTTATACGTTGTAGGAGACACGCTAATGAACCCAATGAGACACAATATTGATAGCTCTTTGTACTAATGATGTGAAGAATGAAATTTAACAAGATGAGGAATTGTACTACAGAATAAATTAATCGCCGGATTAACAATATATCCGAGTTGAAAGTAACACCACATGAAAGCACGTTTTGAGGAAAGTTTTTTAGTTCAATAAAAGCGAGGGAATAGACGCTTGATTCTGAAGTCAAAATTATCTAGTAATTGTTCACCGAGAATTAAGGGTTTTGACAGAATCTACTGTAATACTTAACATTTATTTTTTTTGCTACTAACTTTGATAGATGGTCACCACCTTTCTATATTGCATGTCCAATATAGTAATATGTTGAATATGTATATCTACACATTATAAGAAAGAAATTTCTAAGATCATGTACAAATCTAATAAGTAGCCTTCATCATCATGACTCCTTACATCAAAGTGAACCAAGAATATCTTGATACATTTAATGTTATCAAAAGACTTAAAGGGTAGATTTACACCGAGCGAGACACATTTTCAAACCCTCCACCTTAGCACTCGAGTCTTTCAACCACGTCAATTGAAATTAAGTAAAACTAATCAGAGCTGTGTACACCCAAAATCTTTTCATCATCTTTACAAGTTCGTGCATTACATTCGGCCTGTCCGCATGTTCTGCAGCGCCGTTGGCTCGGTCCGGGTCGGAAAGACCTCTCTCGATTTTCCTCTCCTCCGCAAGTTGAACGCTGGACGTTTCAACTCTGCTTTTTGATTAATTATTCCTTTTGCATCTACTGTACATAGCAGTCCTCCTTTCGTGATATGTGTTTTCTTTACCTTTTGACGCTTGGAAAGTGTTTGATTTGCTTCTCGGAGAGTCTTACTCTCTTGCGTCGGAATGAACACTGTGAGAATTAGTGTTGGGGAG
>PEDP01001108.1:0-13981 GCA_002918395.1 Erysiphe pulchra | reverse complement strand
ATCTGCCGGTGTAGAGGACAGAAGGGTCTCGGACTTAGCTTTCGTGGACTTTTTATTCGTCGCTCCGGTGGGCAGCACATGTTGAATTGTGACGAGGGTCTCTCTTACCGCCGTTATAGCGTTTTGTACCACATTTTCCCTCCTCTTACTTAGCGTCATTGTCGTCATCATTTTGTCTTTGGTTAACGGTAGCGTATCTTTGAGAGGAGGAGGTGAACTCAGCTCAAAGTTGATAAGGTTTGTGACTCAATCTCAGCTCTGCAGACTCTCAATAGAGAGCTGAAGGTTCGTAGGGGACACCACGTACAGGTGTTGAGTCGTCGACCCCCTGCAGACATTCATTATTCATTAGGTTTTATTACACATCTACCTTACCTGTGTACTTATTTGGCGTTAATCATGTAAATAAATTACATATCTACCATCGGCCATCAGGGCGTCAAATCCTCCTCTGCTCACAGATTCTCTCGTCTCCTAAAATGCTCTGGACATGATACTGATGAGAAAATCACAAATCGACTAACTAAATACTGTCACTTCTGCCAGGTACATGGAAGATCTCCCGGCCGTCTTAACCATACTATTTTTGTCGATGTCATGTACATAAACAATAGCCCTGTACTACATGTCGTCGATAAAAAGACTCACTTTCAAGCCGCACATTGGCTAAGAAATATGAGTGCACAGCACACATGGGATGTCTTAAGGCTTTGCTGGATAGATGTCTACATCGGACCTCCAGACATCATTACCCATGATCCGGGAACAAATTTCGCCAGCCGTGAATTTCAGCAGTACGCAGGATGAATGGCAATAAAAACAATGCAAACTCCGGTCGAAGCCCACCATTCAATAGGATCAGTCGAACGATATCATGCACCGTTCCGAAGGGCTTTTGAAATTATCTCTCAGGAACTTAAAGGCATGAATATTTCTAAAGATATGATCCTACAAATGTCTGTAAAGGCATTAATTGATACTGCTGGACCGGATGAGATCGTACCGACTCTCTTAGTATTCGGGACTTACCCACGAATGTCCGAATTAGAGCTTCCGGCACCTAGTATCAGCCAAAGATCCTTAGCCATCAGTAAGGCAATGAAAGAAGTTCGAAAGTTGAGGGCTTCACGTCAAGTAACAGAGTCATTACGGCAAATAAATGGCCCTAGTACCGTTGATCTTCACAAACTTCCATTACACTCGGATGTTCTGGTTTGGCGAGAAAATCTAAAGTGGACGGGACCTTTCAAACTCTTACTGGTGGAAGTAGAAACCTGCAAAGTTGAACTACCGAGTGGCCCTACATCTTTTAGATCAACATCAATAAAACCATATTTTCACGTTGTCATATCTGAAACTAATAATAGTAACGATAAAAACAGTAATGATAGTAACAGCGACAATAATGATAATAGTAATAATAATTTAACGAATTATGACGACGATGAATTTAAAGATAATAATGATATTAATTATAATAATGGTTATGTTAATAAATCACTACCTCAAAAGAAGAAATCCCGTTCGAAGCCATCGTCTACCTAGCAGATATCAGAATAAAGCACCAAATTTATCAGTTTTCTTTAACTCGCTACACAATCCAATCAACCCAAACTTTACCGCATCTCGACAAAAACAATTAGACGGACTTATGGAAAAGGGTGTGTTCGAAATATTGTCAATCGATGATATATCAAAAGACTCACGAATATTTAACTTACGCTTCGTAGATAGCATTAAATACCCAGGAACAACGAAAGCATATGAAAAGCCAAGGCTTGTAGTTCAAGCTTACAATGATGCTGATAAATATACCGTCCTAACACAGTCGCCCACCCTACAACGCCTAAGTCAAAGAATAATTCTATCAACTGCCGCATCACTCAAAAAAAATACAAATCTTTATTTGCGTGATATTTCCCAGGCTTATGTCCAATCAAGCACTGCATTAAATAGAAATATTTTCGTACAACCGCCAAAAGAACTTGGATTGTCTTATGGAATTGTATTATAGGCAGTTAATTAAGCCTTTGTATGGAATACCAGAAGCTGGGAATCACTGGTATAATACATACCATAAACATCATATTAACTGACTAAAAATGACCACTTCTTCCTACGATTCCTGTTTACTTTTTAATAACAATGATGATACTTTTGGTATTGTAGGCTTGCAAAATAACGATACCTTTTTTGTTACAAATAAGCGCCTTTTCGAACTTGGGGAACAGAATATACTTCACGCTAGATTTGAAGCAAAACTTTGTGAGGTTTTGGCTAATCAAAACCCATTAACATTCAATGGAAGTAACATTACTATTGATGCAAACTCAATCAATATTTCACAGACAAAACTATGCAAAAAACTTGAAGAAGTCTTGTTGGAAAATTTGTCAAAAGATAAGTACATTGCCGTTTTCAGTTTTAGGGAGGCATCTGCTGTTCAATTTTCAATAGCAAATACTTGTACTGTAATGCAATGGTTGGCTATATGAAACTGCTGCTTCAGTGCATTTTTCTCTTATCCGTGATGATTTTTTTGAATATCGAAAACTAGACTATAATGAAATGAATAAGCATCCTTTAATGACTGCAAATGGATTTATTAAACCCATCAGTATATGAAAGTGCATCTTCAATTCTCAAACATTAAGAAATGAGGTAAATAAGATAGAATTCTTTGACGTTTTTCATTTCCCTAACTTACCTATGCGTCTCCTCTCTGGTTAGAAACATTTAGTCCATGGGGGATATAAAGGAAAAAATGGGGAAATTTTAGAAAAGATGGGTTTGAATTTTTTAAAATAGACAAAAATATGATGGTATGGGAAGTTGAAGAATTAAAACAAGCTGCTATGATCACGCCAATGATATCCACCAAAAAGAGTTTACTTGATGTATATCACAACGTTTTGCGCATACCTCTATTGACAACTTGCGTCGAACACAGAAAATCTTCGAAGATATGCCGGCTGATGAACTCAAAGGCCAGCTACATGAAAATCGCATATAACAAGTAGAAAACATGTTGGGAGTCGCGCAAGAAATGCACTTGATTGTATACACGTAGACGTGGTCCAAATAAAACCTCAGGGTTTCAATAGTCATAACTATGGTACTTTGTTTACAGATAATGTCACTAGACAACGCTGGTTCTTCTTCCATAAGGATAGAGGTGGTGCTAAACTTGCAATTAATTGCATAATAAATAGATATAAAACACAGAGCAATGAACCTGTGAAAATTTGGCGTCTCGATGGAGGAAAGGAATATGATGTTCATGATCTAAAAAAGAAGATGGATGGTTTAGGCTCCATTCTCGAAATTACTACATCTAAAGCTCCTGATCAAGATGGTGTCAGAACGTTCTATTCGAACAGTTCTAGATAAAGCAAGGCCTTTGGTTGAAGAATTTCAGATACCAAGTCATCGGAGTAATACGTATCTTAAATAGGACTATTACTACTTCTATAATGGAAAAAACTCCACATGAAGCATTTCTAGACGATGTTCGCCCAGGGTTTGATAATTAGCCTTCTGTTAAACATATCAGAGCTTTAGGTTGTAAAGCCTATGTGTATATTCCTAAGGAAAGAAGAATTACTAGCCAAAAATTACCTCTCCGTGCTGAGTTGGGAATTCTTATAGGATTCGAAGGAAACCATATATACAGAGTTTATGTACCGTCCCGCTCTAGAGAAAAGATTCTACGTACCTCAAGTGTAAGGTTTGACGAGCATGGCTTAATATCAGATATTCCCAACGACACTTACTATCGTGTGCCTGATTATAAATTGAAAATTGAAAACGGCAAGTCACATATTTCGTCTGACTCAATGCAATTTTGCATCCAGACGAGATCATTACAGATGTCGCAGGAAAACCCGTTGGCTCCCCTGAATTTATGGACGTACCAGCGAATACTGTAGACGACATTTTTGACCAAGAAGGCGATGATAAAATACTCGATGATACAGTAATCGTTAATATATCAGAATCATTGAATAATACTAAAAAATTTGAACAATCTAATGATAGTTTTAGCAAACATATTAGAGTCAGAAAAAGGCTTGATCCTTTACCAGTTGAAAAAAGAAGACCTACTCGTGCGTCAAACAAAGCACGAGAAGAAATTAAGAATAGAAATGCAGAAGCGGAAGCTCCAGATAACTCACAATATACTATAATTTCAATATTCTGTGAATCAAATCCATTGGAAACAATGGTTGTTGCCTCCTACACGCAGAATATAATCACAGCTCTAAACGTCTACGCAGCTGCTTTTACTAATGTAAGTGATGATCCAAGGAATCTTGATGAAGCATTGAAGGAAGTTGAAGCAAGTTTTTGGTCTACTGGGATTTCTACAGAATACAGTTCTCTTCATGAAAATCGTGTTTTTGATTTTATACCTATAAAAGATTTACTTTCAAATATTAAAATCCTTCGTGGAAAGCTTATTTTAAGAAAAAAACGTGACTTGAAAGGAAACATGGCTCGTTGGAAAGCTCGGTATGTCGTGCGAGGTTTTGAACAAGTTTACGGAAGAGATTACGACCAAAAGTCTGCCGGTGTTTGAAAGTCAGCTGATTGGAAGATGGTTCGTTCTATTGCTGCAATTAATGATCTGGATGTTGATCAAATGGATGCTGTGACGGCTTTCTTGAATGGAAAAATTCATGGGAATGTTTATGTTGAAGTACCTCCTGGATACTGTGTCAATGGAATAGTTTGCAATAAACCAGGTCAAAAGCAAGAGTGGGCCTGCAAACTAAATAAGGCACTATATGGTCTTAAACAAGCTCCACGTCTATGGTAATCGACACTGAGCGAAGCGCTGTTAAAATTTGGGTTTCATTCTCTCACAACAGATAATTGTGTATACTTTAATAAGCATACACAAGTCAAATTAGTAACCTACGTTGACGATTTCTTAATCGTAAGTAAAAGACCATAAATTGAGAATTTAAAAGCCAAATTATTGAACTCTTTTAAGATGGACGATCTGGGCCCCTTTTTTTATTTTCTTGGTTTTAGGATTGTTCGAAATACGGAGGAAAAGACTATCATTCTCTGTCAGGACGCGTACGTTAAGAAAATCTTACAGAAATTTGGATTTGAGGAGTGTGCTACCAAAGCTACTCCCATGGAAGTTGGCTCTCTAGTAGATATGGTGCCATTTGATGGAAAGGCAGATAGTAAAATAATGAAAGAATACCAGTCAAAAGTAGGATCTCTAAATTTTCTAGCCATAAAGACACGTCCAGATATAGCTTTTGCAACAGGGGTTTTTTCTAGATTTCTTACCAATCCATCAACCCAACATATGAATACATGTGATTGTATCTTTCACTATCTTGCTGGAACAATTGGGAGACCAATAGTCCTAGGAGGAAGTATCAATACTAGCATTCGATGGTATGGGTCAACAGGGAATTTCTAGTCTCGGTGACCGAAATAGAGTTCTTAGTATCTTCAGTCGTCATTTTAATGCACACTCACAAATTCTGGATATTAATGGTACGTTTCGATCACCAGAAATTATTCATCGTGAGTGTGCTAGCAAGATGTATGCATGGTGTAAATCTAGAAATTATTTCAGTTTGTGGGCCTACTTGTACGTAAATTGGTACAGTCCTAAGCAATGGGCATTGTGGGCTCACTCAAGTTGTCCAGGAGAAATTCATATCCTACGGATGACAATTATTGTTAAATCGCACTGGCGTAGATTGAAGCGAGACTTTCTCTATCGCTTTAATAGACTGTCACGGCCTGCATCGATACCTCAATTATGAGGCAATCAGTTATTTCCCCATTAGAAACCGCCAGTGTACTTCTATTAACGAGTAGTGAGGAAAAGAGTCTTCAATTTACCTAATAGAACTTTCTAGCAACGCAGTATCTGTGTGTTATTCAACAGAAAAACCTTGAGTTATGGTATTCAATGGAAATTTCTAGAGATATCTCGGTATGGTCGAATGTCTGATAATGTGTATAAATACGTGTAGTTCTTGTAGAATAGATCTCCATGGTTTGAATATTAATTACCGTCATTTGTAAGAATGCTCAATGCTTTATGTACCGAATCTGTGACATAGACCCCGAATTGATTTAGTCGTTTGGGTTCTATTAACCAGGTCAATTCCACAGGGCCTTGATAAGATGGAAGGAATTCAGGATTGTAATCATTGAAAGGCGGTTGCTAGCTGGCGGAAGAAATTCAAGCAGCAATGGAAGAAATCTCAAGCCAAGGTGTAGATGTCGAGAGCATTAGAAAATATCACACTCAGCCATAAACTGGACGTGTGGATGTGAAGCGTTCCTTTTAAGCAGATTACTCCTTTGTAAACACATTGTAAATCATTATAAGGATTTTAAAGATCCTAATGATTTCTTTCGAACTGTTCGTCGTCAGCGAGGCTGTTCATTCTGGACTCAACCACAGTTGATTCTTTGTCCAGAGTTTCAACTAGAGGTTTCTACTGAACGTACTAGAAATATTGAAGAAGAGACAAACGAAGATACGACATCTGAATGTGAAAGCGGCGAAGAACTTGAAGACACCTAAGAATATAAACTTGTCGGAATGGACGATGAGCCACAAATGACATGCGATGTTCCAGGATTTTTTGCTAAGATAAACCTTTTACTGGACCATCTTGAAGAACAGTATTCAATCGGTGATGTAACTTTGCTGAGAGAGTGATTATCAAAACGCTGGTAACTTGACTCTAGTGGAAGAAATTGAGCAGCGTAGGAAAAGGCATACCATGGCACCAACTTGGGCAATTTATAAAAACCCTAATACAATGTATCATCAATGATTTTTGGCACCAATTGTTAGTTATTTAGTAAATAAAGTTGATTTAGCTTTTATTATTTAAATTTATAATCAACTTTTAGAGGAATTCTTATGAAAATGTGTTATATTCTGTATTCGATGTAATTAAATTTCCTTACCTCAACGTAATACGTATTAAAATTGATTGATGCATGTAAATTTCAAACTTTTTTAAACATCTTGAGTTTATAATATTACAATTGAGCCTTTCAGGTCTTCAATTTATCCAAATACTATTAGTCATAAGATAGTTTTCTCTGACATGAGAATGACGCGTGATTTATTTTCCCGACGGCAACTGATGTAAATTGAATGACTAATGATCGTTTACTTACCCGTTAAGGGACGTTATCAATTATACCTCACTTTTTTACTTACTGTACTACTTACTATACACCAATCGATCTTACCAAAAATTAAAGTATTTTTTAGATCATGGGATTCACGGTCCAAGAGTAAACTCTATCCTTCTATTATCATAGACTCTCTCTCCTCGATGCTCGAGTGGTTGACCAGATTCTAGTTAGGTTGTGTTGATTTACGAGCTAGACGATCCACCAATCAAAAAAATAGCACGTGGGAATGAGATGCCGTCAGCAGAAAAGCGAAGGACAGGACGCTTAACAATTGTCCTTTTCGTAAATGCAAATTAGCAAGGATTTAAAGAGAAGTGGCCAGTCGGTAATTGGTTGATTGATTGCTGCTAATAATTTTCATGGATAACGCGAGGCCGGATATCACCAATCAGAATTTAGAATTTGGCACCTCAGGGCGGTGTTCTACAAGTACCGATTCCCAATTTTATCCCGCAGCAGCAAGCAGGCTCTAGTCCAGTGCATAAAGTGGAAAATGAGCACATTTCCTTGAAGGGCAACTTCATCAGTATACATTGTGGTATTGGGGGTGAAATGTGAAATGTGAAATGTGAAATTTATGCATTTTTATTGAGGGGACAACAGACAAGAGGGGTTAGAAAACACCAAGTACTAAGTACTTACTATGCTCGCCTAATTTTGTAACAACGTCCCTGTTGATAACGCACGATCGGTTGTCTTCATAAATCAAGCTTTCCCCAGATCCACGGTCAAGTGTGGGTAGGGTATGAGCCAAAACAGAACAAACAGCACAGGCCAGACGATATACCACAACACCATCCGGCCCCCCAAATAAATTTATGTGTTGCGCGGCGGGAGGTGAGAATTGTCCCACGTAATATTGTTGTTGTTGTCGTCCTTAATACTTCTAAAACACACAAGTTGATATTTGATGCACGAGTTGAGTCTTGGGATTAGAGTGGGTCTAAACTAGACTTAGATGGGTATAATTGGCTATAGCAGGGATATTTCCCGCTAAATTGGGCTCTTGTCTTTTGGGAGTATCAAGGACAGCGAGAGTCAGTGCTTCTTACTTCCTCTGAACGCTGGCTGCGGTGCGCTACGGCTATCGATTGCAATTTATCTTGACAACACAGGAGAGAGAGGCTACAAATGGCCTGTATATCTGGTTCTCCTTTTATTTCCTCTTTCTATTTTCATCGAGGTGTGGCATTCACTCTACAAATTGTGTCCCACGTTCCGCGGGACGCGGTTCTCGGGAAAAAGCCTCGTTGCGATGGATGATTGAAATTACACAAAAATGTAAACACAAAACCCCAGTGTCTACAAATTAATCACACTTACGTATCAAACTAAGATGTCACTTGTAACTGGCCCATCTGATTAGAAGGCTTACACTATATCCCCTCGCCGCTGTAAGGAGATGAAAATATTCAGCGATAATAATTAGTTTTGGGAGATATGATCGTTTTCTCTTGGTCAGGCATTTTTTTTAATAGCATCTGACGACCCTGTACTCTGACACGTGTGTCAAGAATTCCTTTTGCTACCGAGTTGCGCTGTGACGTTTGTACGATTCGACGCGACCGGAGTATTTTGTCAAGTCGAGCGCGAGGCACTGAGATCATATCAACTACTCCATTGGCAACTTGGTTAATAAATGCGTTAGAGTCAACCTACAATTACACCAAATAATCTTTTTGAATTTACTACTGATTAAATTAATTACTTGCTATGAATGACGATATATCAAATTCTATCCCAAATAATAATCTCGTTGCATCGGCGTCTAGAGTGAACCAACCAGAATTGAGACTCAGCAATAAGTCTGAACTTTCATCACAAAACTTAAGCCCTGCAGGAGAAGACAAAAGAAAAAAAAATGTCGAAAGCTGGCATGAAAGTAGAGCAAAACGAATGAGAATGAGGTATGGCTTAATATACACGATTCAAACACGAACCCTATGATTCTACTCAGGAATCTGATAACATCAACATACTGAATTAATGTTTCTAACTTTGAAAAAATAGCTTACATGATATGGCCACCCTTGAGTCTGAGAAAAGTCGAAATACCAAGCCTAACATGACTGCGCAGACAGAAGAGCCACATAGATTATCTTTGAACGAGAGAGAATCACAGGTCAGCTTCAGACTTATCCCTCGATATGGTTGATACCAAAATTGTCTATTTATCAACAAATGAAATACGACTACTAATTAGTACTCAGAAATCATTGTTAGCTGAGCATCAAACCAATGAAAAGACCCCTTATTCGAAATCACTACTTGTGAGTATTGATTTAAAGAAAAAATCATCTGAGAGCTATCCTCCATATGCTTCAACTACGGGACACACTCTTAAAAGTCAGAGCAACTTTAGTGATAAAGTAAATGCTAGCTCAACTGAAAGTAGAAATGGCAGCAGTGCGAAGTCAGAAAACAGTAAAAACATGATACTCCATAAAGGGCTCAAAAGAAAAGTAACCGCCTCTTTTGAAGAGGTTACCCCATGTAGTAAAACTCCTCCTCCAAGGTTGAGATGCGACGCTTCATCGGGCATTACTCCGACTGAGCCCAGCCCAGTCTTTCTCTCGAAGACTGCTTTTAAATCATTTCTGTCTACGCCTGGTTATCTTGCGAATCAGTATCATAATAACACTAATTCAATGTCAACTCCATCGTGCTCTAAAACTAATTTGTTTGCCACACCTCCAGGGTTAGTAAGCAATTAAGAATGGTTGAAAAGAAATAGCTGAAATTTTTATATAGATCATCTATGAAGACACCATTTTCATGTCCAGGACGTATAGATTCAATAATTTCTAGCTCGTCACCAAAAATTAGGTTGTCATTGTCTTTGGACGGAAAAGCAGAGCTTGTGACTGAAAAATACACGTCTCCACTCATTCAATTGCCTCGCCCTAGATCATCTTCTGGGAATTTATCATCTCTCGAAAGAAAAGGCAGTTTTCGAAGAAGTAAAAGTGCAATTCTACCTTGTCCTCACCAGTCTGGAGTGGGAAATTTCAATACCTCATTGATATCTGGGCGACCGATGGGACGATCTAGAGATGCTCGTTCATGGGCATATTGTTGTAAAGGTGAAGTTCATGATGATTTTACTCGTCAAGTAGAAAATGCAACTTTGGGATCTGCTGTTGCTGCAATTAGTCTTATCCGCTCAGCTAGCAGTCCTTCAAGGATGTCAAAACCAAAGTCTGAAATTCTGCCAAACAAAAATACTCGATCTAATTCAAAAGTAATAGATCAATCTAAAATTCAACAGACTACTCCTACATCTTTCAAGCTTAGTAGCTATAATTTTGATTGTGTTAAAGATTATATATTAACATCACCTTCTGGAGACTCTGACAAGGAAAATTGGTTCCCATTACTAAATGGGAGTCCTCGTAGACCTCTACCATCATGTCGACAGGATAAATTATCAAGCCCTTCGAAGATACTTCGTGATGATCATGAAATTGATTTTGGAATTCTGAGAGGACGCAAACGTAAACCAAATGACTCATTTGTTGATATGTGTAGGGATCGTTCGCAGCTAAAAGTTAGAGGAGTTGAAAAGTTAATGAGTGGAGATGTGAATTCTTGTAAAACTGGAGATTTAGGTGCAATTCAGGGGTTATTATCTTTGAGTCAAGGAAACTGGCGATAACAATTTTTTTACAGTTAAATAACAAATAAAAAGTATTTAGAAGATAAAAGGGATATTCCTCCTGTCTACAGCAAAACTAAGCAAATGGCTTCTTTACTGAGAATCAACTCAAGAAGGCTTTGTTTAGCGAAAGCTAATGTAAGTATTGATCTAAGTTTTTTGGGGGGTCTTGTTTCAAGATGGCTTATCTCCTGGAAAAGTCGTTCATAGTGTGCCCTATTCAGTAATAGTGGATGATTTGGTCTGAATATTGTATAGCAAAGCAAATCAAACTGCTTGAAGTAGCTTTTCAAGTGAGGCTATGTTCAGATATTGAAAACAAGTTAATAGACCCCAGATGAGATGCCACTTGATCAATCCAAATTCTACATGTATATTTTGTGCTAGGTGCTAGATTTCAGGGGTTGAGAGGTAGGAAGGTAAGTTTTATTACTTCTTTTCATCTTCTAATCTTTATTTAGGCAGGTAGTTAGTTTTCTTTATGATACAATAACTAATAAAGTTCTTTTAGCAATACTAAGCCAATAAATTAATAATGATAAGGGCAGCCAGCCAGCCCTTCTGGGATTTTTTTTTTTTGACTACTGAAACATATTAATAGAAATACCGATTGAGCACTTTCAAAAATCTTGCTTAAATGAAGACTCATAGCCCGAGGAGACGAAGAAGGTGCAAAGGAAAAATTAAAAAAAAAAATTTACACTTGAGATCATCTCGTTAATAAGTCATCCAAGCCACCCTTCTTATACTCTAAATGTGAATAATCTCCTGGATATGCGTGTATATCATAATATAAATAGTATAAATCAATTTCAATACGTATGTACCTGGTCTGGTACCTTACACTTAAGTATATTCTCCGTGTGACCAATCTTTGATTAATTTATGGCTTTATTTTCTGGGTCTATCGATTGACGTAGAAGCTTGAATAAGCATTCTTCGCTTTTATTCAAAGTATAAAATTTAATGACCTTCTTCATGAGTCTTAAAAGAGTTAACACTCTTGAGTTCCGAAATAACTTTAACTGGAAGGTTTGATAAAATTAGCATTCCTTTTTTTTTTTTTCACTGTCCCCCTTACAAACATTACGTTAGTATTACCAACGACAGATGACACGAATAGTTCTGGTAAGCTGCTACTATGATACATTTGATATTGAGGCTACTGGAAATTTCTTCTGGAGATTTTCTAACTGGAGGGCTTTCCACCCATGTCTTATTGTAGTGCGACGAAATGTATGAAAATTGATTCAATTTCCACTCATTTAGATCTGTGCAGATAGACAGCTTCTTGCCTCAGTCAGGTAGGGCGTCGTCGTTATAAATTTTTCAGAAGCGATAAAATACTAGTGATCCGAAGATAAGGGGGAGGAGATGGGAGAAAAAGATTCTGATTTTTGATTTTTGATTTTTGATTTTTGGGGGAAAAACTTTAAATTTTGCTGTATATCTTTATGTCTGAGCTGTGTTGAGTTGATTATGTGTGTTGCCTGCTATATATACAACGTAGTTGATGTCCGAAATGATGGGCGACCAGAATTTACCTATTTCGTATCGTATTATATAGAAAAGCGAATATATATTAAAATAAATTTGAACGTTCAAGGTGGTGTGGTGTAATGGTAGCACGTGACGTTGTGGTATATCGAGATATTGCGACATCAATCCGTTTCAATCTGGGTTCGATTCCCAGCACCGCCAAACTATAAGGCTGATAGAAATATTATAGATATTAAATTTTTTTCTCCAATGAAAAGAAAATAAATGAAGGAGACTGACGACTGACTACGTAGTATGCATGTATGTAGATAACAACCAACTAAGTAAGCTCTGTGAGAGATGAAGGCTTGTGATTAATGTGCGTACGTACGTACAGAAATGCGATGATATACTTTTCTAAACAATTCACCGTCACATTTAGTCCTATTCCTTACATCTATTTTTAAAAACTAAAATCTTCCCCCCAAAAGTCATACTGTATGTATGTAATTCAGATTGTTACCGCATTATCCTCTGTAAACTAATCCATTCAATTAACTCTTTAGCTATCTCATCTAATTTAAGAAATTTTTACATCTTCTCAGTTCCTTTTCTCAAATACAATGGATAGATAGCACTTACAATAATACCTCAGAGATCCTAAGTCAAAAGTTTGACCTTGGTGTACCCGAAACATCTCTAGAATTTGAAACTAGAGCACAATTGATTGAATATGCCAAGGAGTGGGCGATTCAGGAGGGGTTTTGTTTGACTATGGACAAAGGAAGCAATAAAACAAGGGCTCTTGTGAAGTGCGACCTTGGAGGAGAATATACAAATATGGGTATACGCATTAATACTGTTGGCAAACAATCGGAACGCAATGGCGTGGTCAAGACACAGATCAACTCTTATTCGATTGATTATATCTATCTCTCTTAAACTACAGTCAAGGTGAAACTTATATACAGCATAAGTTGATTAGTCATCAACTATAGGGAATATCACGTGGAATTCCCAACACTGGCGAAATTTACAAAATTAATATCTACAAGCTTATCGCTTCCTTTCAACCCATCCTTCAACATCAATATCAACTTTGTTTGTTTCTATAAGACATCTCAGAGCATCGCAAGGCTTCTCTTTGGTCATTGAATCAGCCGGATTATCAACTCCCTTGATCCAGATTATTTCAGCGATTTCTCCCCTTTCATAGGATTGTCGCAGGCACATCAAGTCAATCATTAATCGTTTCTCATTAGTTGATCCTAGTTTAACTAAGCATTCGTAGAGAGATTTTGAATCAACGCATAGTGTAAGAGGAATCTTTTCTTCTATAGATTTCCTTAGGATTTGATCCAGTGTTGATTTAATTGTTGCCGATACGTCAAATCCAAGAGACAATGCGTAAATTTCTGAAGCTAAAATGCTTCATGTTACACGGCGACATTTTACTGACTGCCAGTGTATAATATTAGCGTTGTGTAGTTTATCGGCAAGGACAATAACGTATCATATTTGGGAGGAACTGTCACGGTTGTTTGCTTTTCTTTTAAGTTGCCACTGAAGACATCGGTTCAGAAATACAGCATCCTCACTAGTTGGGTTAGTAATTTGAGCTGCATATGATAGTGCGAAGGCAGCTTCAGG
>PEDP01001107.1:0-13982 GCA_002918395.1 Erysiphe pulchra | reverse complement strand
CGAATCTGGCCTAGTAATGATACACAAAAAGAAAAAGCCCCTGGGATTCTGCAAACGATGCAATGGCCATCACCCTTCAAAAAATTGCTCAAGAGCACCATCATGTGGAAACTGCGGTTCGACTATGCATACAGAGGACATATGTATGGCAGCTACGAAATGCAGAAATTGTGGGGGACCTCATCGTTCAGATAGTCGTCGCTGTCTCGCTCGCCCGACTCGATCAGGAATACCCACAAAGGAACAACTCAAATCGTACAGACAAGCAGGAGAGCGAGAGTTTCAAGCGGTTGCTCGAATAAAAGAAGCTGAGTTGAAGGCCGCTACCGCCGAAGAAAGCATACTAGATGTAGATAGCAGTCAAAACACGGATATTAATTCTAGCGAAACACAAGCATCAACTGTCGAGGTCTCGACAGTCGATACGATGCGCTCATGAAGGGCGTCGCTCAGGGCCGTCAGTCTCCTCTACATGCTCTTAAATTTATGTCAATCAATGTAGGAAGAGGGGGCACAACGCACGACATCGCGTTATCGAGAACCTGTGAGCTCCATCTCGATGTCCTGTTATTTCAAGAACATTGATGGTCAGAACGGACAAAGTCTCATCCTTTCTTTGACTGTCATGTACCTTCTGACAAAGATGATGCACGTCCTCGAGCCGTCACATACACACAGAAGGTCAATTTACAGGTCAATGTGAAACAAACTTTTCTTTCACAGCCGACCGGTGGTTATTGCTTGGTGAACATCAACGGTATTACATTTTTAAATGTTTATAAAGCTCCACACGACCCTTCAGCAGTACTGGCTCTACTAAATTGGACTCCACCTCCTTGGTCAGTCATAGCTGGGGACTTTAACTCTGTTCACTGGGCGTGGCAACCTGGGACTACTCACTCGTACGGTCAAGGAGAGGAGATTGAAAGTTGGGCTGAGAGGCATAAATTTTCCTATCTAATCATCGGTGAGCCTACTCATAGAGCTGGAAATACCCTAGACTTAGCTTAGACGAATATTGGCGGGATCAATGCTTGGGTGGCACGCGACGAATGTATGACTAGCGACCACCTCCCGATATGTGGCTCAGTACCTTGCCGCTATTGGATACCTTCTAAGAGCAAAGGCCAGATTCCGGTAACAAAAGATAAACTACCTAAATTCGCTCAAGTTGTGGCTCAATGGCTCCCTCCCCTTTCTACTCTGGATTCTATCGAAAAGATAGAAAAGTCTGCGTGTATTCTTTGTAAAGTGTCAAAGGAGGCGATACAGGTAACTGGCACACCTATCAATCGAGGCCGTGGTAAATCTGCGTCATGATGGACACCTGAATGCAAATTTGCTCGTCTCAACTACCAAGAAGATACATCAAAGGCCGAGCGAAAAATACGCGTGAAATCTTACCGCGCCTTTATAATTTCTTCAAAGAGAGAGTATTGGAAAAGACAGGTGGAAGCGATGAACTCTTCTTCGGATGTTTTTAAACTTATGCATTGGGCCTCCCCTAGGCAATCAAAAATACCCCCCCTCTCATACATGAAGAAAGGATCATTTCAGATCAAGCCGAACGAGCAACTATTTTACGGGACTTTCTATTAGCAAGATTTGAAAGCTCCGATGACCTCCCTCCCTGTACCTTACCAGGGGAGGACCGAATTCCATGGACGGAGGAGCTAACAGAGACAGAAGTGCGTATATGCACAATTGGTAGCGGCAACACTTGTCCTGGTGCTGATGGAATCTCAACGGAGCTTATGATTGCTTGCTGGGATAGTATTAGGTCATTTGTCACTAACTTATTTCGAGCATGTCTACGATTCGGTCATCACTCGTCGTGTTTTAAGCTCACAGAGATTGTGTTTCTCCCGAAGAAAAAGCGTGATCTGTCCAAAGCAGATTGATGGAGACCTATTTCTCTACTCTTATTTTTTGGAAAGGGATTGGAAAGAATAATTGCTAAGAGAATGTCATACCTCGCAATTACTTCAGATTTAGTGTGACGACAACAATTTGGAGCTCTTCCAAAACGATCAGCCAACGATTTAGTCTCTTGTGTGGTACATGAAATCGAGGAGGCTCGCTGTCAAGGCTGGACTTCAACGTTGGTAACGTTAGATATACAAGGCGCTTTTGACTCAGTACTTTATAACCGACTCTTATGGAAGATAAGCTCAAGGCTGGCCCGAGATGATTCTTCGATGGACACGCTCTTTTCTGATGAATCGAGGTATGCAAGTCAGATATCCTGGAGATGTAACAAGCCTAAAAAGATTGTTGTGTGGAGCTCCTCAAGGATCCCCGATATCTCCTCTTTTGTTTCTCTTATATATGGCAGAGCCTATGCGCAGTAGGACTTCAAGGGCACGTTTTAGTTACGCGGATGATCTTGGAATCCTGGGTACTGGGCGTGCCATTGTGGAGTCTACAATAGCAGCACAACAAGAAGTAGACAGTTTACTGAGATGGGCTAATAATGAGGCAGTGTCATTTGACCCGAGGAAAACATAAGTTATTCAATTTAACGGACGCCATAGAGAGGATCCAGTTAGTGTTCGAGTTAACAATGTCTTGGTAGAGCCCGCTGAGCGTATTCGTTGGCTGGGAATACATTTTGACCATAGACTGACATTTAGAAAACATGTGGAGATATGGTGCGCTAAGATACTTGATACAGCTAATCACATGCGGAGACTAAATCCTGTAAATCGTGGAGCTGCTCCAGGTCCTCTAGTACAAGCAGTTGAAGCTTGTATCGTCTCCGTTGCAACATATGGTGGAAATGTATGGTAGCCTGGTAGAACCCGTCCGACAGCACGAGGATATGTGACTCCTCCCACCACTTATCACTGCGGGCTGATCGATAAAGCTGTACATCTTGCATTAAGATCTGCGCTTCCAGTATGGAGAACAACACCAAATGTGGTGCTTCACAGAGAGAGCGGTATTCCACAAGCTCGAATCATGTTAGAAAGTAACCGTCTGAGACTTGCAGCTCGGATCAATTCATTTGATGATCTTCATCCCCTTCGAAGTCGGGCATGTGTTTGTCCAAATATAGGGACTCTTAAGTATAAGCGGAGACCTAAATTATCAAAACGGCCAGAAACTCAAATGTCCCGGATTCAGCGGTGTTATGCTAAGCTCCCTCCAGCCCAAGCTGCTGAACCTCTTTCAGCGCCAGTCTATACTGATAATTTAGGAACGAAATCTGAAGGAGTAGAAGCGCATGTACAATGGGTTAGGAAAATCTCTGCAGAAGATATATGTGCTTTCTCGGATGGTTTATCGGAGGGACATGGACGGTCTTCCTGGAGCTTTGTTCTCCAACGTAATGGTAGAACTTTTCATAAAGATCAGGTCATTCTACATGGAGGAGATTTTTATGATGCAGAATTAATGGGAGCAACTATGGCACTTCTGGCTGCAACTCAAGTCAGACAAAGTAGTGAAAAGATATTTATTTTACTTGATAACCAAGCAGCAGTCAGAGCCCTTCAAACGGGTCAGACATCTTCTTATATTTAACTAACCCAGGCATTTTTCGATGTCATTGCAAAAACTAACGCGGAGGTCAGGTGGGTACCAGGCCACTCAAAAATTAGGGGAAATGAGGAAGCAAATGCTACAGCTTGTTTACCATTGAAATCACTCCCACACCGCCAAACTGAATCAGGTTGTATCAGTCTTGCTTATTTGCGTCGTTTGATGTTCCAACATCGCCAAAACTTGGTGAACGAGTGGTGGTCTAATGTTTGTCCAGATAGGCATCGGGATCTAGACTTACAAATGCGCCGTCGGAAGCCACCAGAACTAGCCCTTTCCCGTCGATTATTACATAAATTAACAGCAGCCAGAACAGGTCACAGAGACTTTGCAGCTTACCACCGTCGTTTTCACCACAGTGATGCAAATTTGGAGTGCACCTGTGGACTAGAAACCACACCAACACACTTCATTCGCTGTCGTCAATACGCTACGTTAGTACGCAGGCTTAGAAAGAGAGCTTCTATGGGAGACTTTATCAGCCAACTTCTCGGACCTAAGTGTCTCGACAAGTTTCTAGAATTTACGCAGAAAACAGGTTGTTTTATAAACCTGTAAGCACGCCGTACCTCTGCTGTATGCGAGAGTCGGAGATTCGAGCCATTCAATTTGTTAGGAATGGTAGGGACGAATTAGTGTGAGGAATGCTAGCTCAGCTAATAAAAATATTTTTCTTTTTTTTTCTTTTCAGTATCCTAGCTTAATATGTACATAATACTATGTCATGGGTGGGAAAAGTGATGAGATCGAGTAGTGTCTGTCGTCAGACATAATCCCTGCCGGCTCCATTGTAAGACTTGAAGAGGTAGTGTTACATTCAGCTAACTAAAATTCTAAGATAAAGAGGAAAGGTCTACAACTATGGAAGAAATGGTCTTATACTTGATCAATGATCGTCTTCCTAACCGTCTAACCGAGATTACATGAATGATAGAAAAGGACCGTAATATAAAAAATAATGATCACGTGATTAATAGGACTTCCGGATCCTAAGGCTATGTCTGGGATTTATTGCTTAGGTTGTGTTGAGAGCCTGACATCCATCGGTCCTAGATCCAAAGGATAGAGGGCGTCAGTCTAGGACCTTAAATTTAAACAAATAAATAAATAAGCGAGGCAGTTGAGCGAGGGGTCAAAAGAGATGTTTGAGGACCCCTATTATAAGGATTAGAAAAGTGTTTGAAGCTCTAAAACTTTTTCACAGCAAGTCGCCTTTCGTCACAACTCACTCAGATCGACCAAAACTATCTAAAATCATTTTTTACCCCATCTATCGACTAGCCATACTAAATTACTCTAATACAAATAGATTTTCAACCTTGTTCCTTGGAATAGAATTACTTTAATGAGCATCGGCTCTAACTCATCGCTCTTGTCTGACATTGGCGATTTTCTCATATTCAAACCATTAAGCAGTGAATTACGACTGCAGGCTGGCCAAAAACAAGTTGCCTTCCACCCGGACTTAATATTCTGTACTGATAAGCCCTGTTGTCTTGCTCTGCTGTAACTAATTAATTAATGATTGGTGCCAAATTTCTGTAAATGCTCTTACTATACGTGGATCTACTAATATTTTAAGTTATTATCTATCTAAGACATAAATGCAGAGTCAGTATCATGTGATTTCAAAAGAGCAAAAATCATTGGGCTATCTCAGAGATATCGTGTGTACATTAGGGAGTTTAATAAGATAATGCATTAATAGGTACATATGTGTGCCAGCCAAGTGACTGAACCGGATTCATACTAAATTTTTCTGTAATCGGATAGAATGATGTTCGAAGTAAATTAATCCAAAATTAATGAAGACAATATATTTGGTATTTGCAATAAGTCGATGCCGTTTCATGAACTAGAATTTGTCCCTAAAGGATTTTTTAAAGTTCAAATTGATCATCTTTTGACTTTAGAATCGTCTCATCATACTTCGTGGTATTCCATCCAAGGCCATATAAGTTTTGGGGTATTCATGTCTCAACAAGTCCAATAGTTTTTTAATTTGAGGATTCTCAGCAGCCTTAGCTCGAATATTTATCATTCGTCGTCCCAGCCATAGTAATGTATCAAAATAAGGTCGAAGAGATCTAGGATCAGCTCTATTTCGACGAATCTCCAGAGGAACATTACTGCGACGGCCTTTGAGCTTGCGGCGCTGTATTCGCCAGCCTTGCCATCCTGGCATTAGTTTGAGCTCACATACTTGAAAAGCAAGCGTAGTATAGTCCGAAATCCGGGAGAGATACTTAACATATGTATTCCAATTGTAATTATCAAGATCAAAACCATAGCTTATTAGACTTTGAACAGTCTCATTAAGTTCTTTTGTCTTCTTTTGAGCAACCAAACTCTTCATGTATATTGTAAAGGGTTTATTTAAAATAAGTTGATGAAAGTATATAGTACCTTGAACAGGAGATTCCTCCACATATTCAGTCTTAGGAAGTGGAGAAAGCAATTTGGATTCCTCTTTGGCTAAGGAAATTGCCCTCTCCCAGCAATCACTTACACCATCTACATCATTTGTACCGTTCAAAGTTGACATTAAAGCCGTTATGATCTTCATGATTTCACCAGCTTTTTGCCGATTTTCGGGTATCCAAGATTTGTACTCAGTCAATAATTTTGACGCCAATTTGCGTTCATTGTTCTCACTTAGGATGTACGCCATAAAGCTATAAAATACTGCGGGGTACATAACATCAAGAGGTAGTAGGCCATAGCCTTTCCTTGCCGTGTCGGATATATCTTGAGGATCTAGAGATGCCATTGTTTCTGTGAAAATACTTAAAGACCTTATGAGCTTTTGGGAATCTGTTCCGCTCTCAAATAAAATGCCATCTTCAGATGCAGCAGCTTTTAATACCAAGAGTTTTGTAGTGGCGTTTTGTCTTTTACTAGATCTCAAGATGTATTCGTGTAGACGGTTAAAATTATTCCAGTCTTTCACTGCCAGATATCCTCCTAGTAGAACAGCACAGTTAAAGAGAGTCGGCTTAGATCCACTTTTAGGCATTACTTCAAACAAGACTCGGGCTGCAAGATATGGTTGTCTTGTAATTGCTAGAGCCTGCATAAATGCTGAATAAGTGTCCTGATCATACTCTATATTATTCTCAGACATAAACTTGAGAGTTCGATTAACATTTTTTAAGTCTCGTTTTAAAACGTAACCCATTAATAGAGAATTCCAGATTTGTGTCTTTGCGCCAGTAAGAGGCATAGTACCGGATTTTCGACAAACAATATCAGCTTCAGAATGATGGTTGTTTCGTACCAAACATGTTACTAAACAATTAACCATTGCAGCGCTAATGGGAATTTCCATTTCTCTAGCCATCCTAAAAATATCTCTTGCACGAGTAAGATCAGCCTTATAGGCACAGAGCGCCATCATTGTACCTAATGTGTAATGATCAGCTCTTAAACTTTGATTTTCAAGAATTTCCTCGAAACAATGATATGCTTGATCTATATCTCTAATCTTCATGTACACACTGAGGCGGATGTTCCAGCACAAAATATCAGGCTCAATCTCATATGTAATTTTCATTTGATTAAAAATTTTTTCAAGATCTTCAACTTCACCTCGTCTCGCATGCACATGCAGAAGGGGAGCAAAGTCGTTTGCAGTCAAAGGGGCAGCTTCATCTATTTCTTCAAATAAATAAGACCTCCCAGATTTGTCTAACTTACTTCGTAAGCTCACCTGATGACGCGTTCTACACAGAGTCTCAACTGTGTTAGATTTGTAACGGCTAACATATTGTCTAAATAAGGCATGTACTGTCTTGGCGTCTCCTTGCCTTGAAAACTCTTTTAAACACAATCTATAAGCAGCTCGGCTGGGCTTTGAATGGAATCTAAAATAATCATCAAGAACACTCTTCATATAAAGCACATCGTGTCGATTAGATGATATTTGTAATACTACAATTAACGCACTTTGGCTCACATAAAAATTTTTATTCCGCCGTAATTCCCTGTAGCTCTCCAATAATAAATCCTCTTTTTTAAGTTTAAAAAGTGAAATAATAATATTTGTGTAAATTTCTCTGTTAAGTAATTTCCAATTCGAGATAGACTTCAAAAGATCCAAATACTCTGGTTTTCCATTATACTTGGCCCCTTGCAAAGCTTTTTCAACAATAGTAATAGAGAACTTAATGAGATCAGAGGATAGCTCTCTGGAAGATCCTCGCATTTTGTTCACCCATTTTGACAATGATAGGGCTAAGGATACTTCAGGAACAGATTCATCCACAAATCTATAAAAATTATAGTCTAATCGGATAGATTTTTCTGATTTCCACAGATTGTAAGCCTCTACCCATATTTCATTCTTTACTGTGAAGCGCAAAATTTGATTGAGCCCAATCGAAGCCTTTAGCTGCTTTTTAGCAAGATTATAAACTTTTATGGCTTCTGATAGATTTCGTTTCCTTAATAAGGCGTTGATAGCACACTCATAAATATCTGCATCTTTTTCGTTTGATTCAAGCATTTGGAACAATTCAATAATTATCTCTGTGTTAGAATCTTGAGTCGAATGATGCAAATAATTGAGTAAGACCCTACGAAAGCTTCTTTGAACATCTTCACTAGCATTCTTAAATCTTTCCCATAATTCACTCGTTCGAGTCTCCCTTGATAGCCCTAATTTTTTCAGTAGAGCAGCAATATCAAGCTGAGATTCTTGGCTAACATTTTTTGGTTCATGTGTAAGCTCCCATGAAGTTTGTAGTTTTCTTGAAGAATTATAAAATCGGCGAATTTTAATTCCCAATCCATTTTTTGGAAATACTATTTCTGAATTGTAAAAGTCGAAACTTGTAGAATGCTGTCGGTTAAAGCTCAAGAATCCATTGGGGTAGAGAAAGTCAAAATATGCCATTGCAGACACTCTATTACATTTAAGGATTTCTTGGGCCAAAACCAAGTATACTCTGAATGTACCTCATGACTTTTAAATTGTAGCCCAGAATGGCTCTTAAGATGTTTTTTACATGCAGGCCAAATGCGTCGTACTGCACCAGGTTCAAGAGATGTGGTCGTTTTTTCGAGCATTCCCCAGGTGCCCTATATCACACAAACTAGAGGAATGAAGTGCCTTAAATTATCAGCCAGCTGTGGACTAGTTTGATCAATTGCATCAGATATTTTACAATGCTGAAAATAAACAGCTTATGCCTTATCTTTTCAAACCCATAACTTATTAGAAAAATTGACAGACATATTTTCGTACACTTGAGAATCGATATATTACATTATCAGCTCTATAGAGCATAATAGTCTTCCATGTACATTGATGACGACAACGATAAATGTGGTGGAATTTTATGCCTGAGGCGTCTGAGACATGACAACTATTTAGTGTGACATTTACCTCTCATTACTTTCAGCGACAATGGAAGTAACCAAGTTCATCTTCACTGGACGGGAAAAGCCCAAGGTTACTGATAATTGGATAGCATATCGAAGGCAACTTACCAAGCAAATACATAATCTACGCAAAAAGCTTGGAATAGCAACGAAACCTCGTGCTAAGTGTGCTGGTAGAGTCGAAGTAACTAAGGATGATATCACTCAAGATTATAAGTAAGTTCGTCGGGATTCAACTAAATATAGTCTCATTCTTGAAGACTAACATATTTCTAGATTTAGCCACCTGCTACTTCTCAGCTCAGAACGTGCATGGGCAAATGCTATGTGCATGCGAAAAGCCCACTCTAGTGAAAAGAAAAAGATAACAAGCAACACACGGTCGCACATTATTTCAAGACTAAAAAAATCGACTCTCTACGCAAGAAATTTACTCAATTTACTTCAAAGTAATAGTGCAACTGATACAGGTGTTAATGATGTACTTGAGGTGAGAGCATATGCTGCTACCTTATCAGGAGCACTAGAATTTGAGAAGCATAATTGGGAGAATAGTTTAAAGTCCTATGCCGAATCTAGAATTATATATAGTACGTTGACTATAACCACAAAAAACGAAATGTTTCAGGAATTTTTGTCTGATTCGGTGGATCCAAGTATTAGATACAGTACTTATCAATTGAAATTATCCCGCCTTCTTGCTATAGATGTTATCGCACAAAATTATTTTCCTAGTTCTGATACCTGGCTTGTCAAAGTAATTCAAAGACTTAATCCTGGGGCTCTGAATAATGAACTCCCAAAACCCGAGCCAGGAATCGATAAAACTCCTAGTACTATTACGTGGAGATCCCGGATAATCACCATAGAAAACTCTGGAATAATGATGGCCTTGGCATCTGTACAAACGGCTGAAAAAAGTCTGTCCGAAATTTTGTCCGTCGTTCCAACCAAAAGAACACGAGATCGTGCTTCGGCTTATGATGATATCCTGACAGCTATTCAAGATGCAGTAGATGTTACAAAAAATTCTATTGATAAGCTATCTTCTGAGGGTGTAAGTGAAGATGACCAGCGTATGCAAAACCTACAAGTTATACAGACTGCAATTATATACGATATGATCAGTTGGCGAATAGATAGAAACCGTGTGCTTCTTGGAGAACGAGATGGTATTTATGTAGAAAAAATGAACAAACAGCGACTTGGAAAGGATGGGTCGCAAAAAGAAACAAAAACTAAAAGCATTCAAAGAAGGCTAGTTCGACTTCGAGAAAACGTTGTTCTTTACGATTCCATTTTACAAAGTCTAAGCTCAATCAAAGATCTTGCAGGTGTTGCAACAGACGGCCCACTTTTGAAAGAGATCAATTCAAAGTATGATTACTTTTCATCATTAAGGTAAGTTATCTCTGAATTGATAAAATTTGATATACTGGCTTAACTTTTATGATAGATGTTCAAGTATTGCTCACTCTTATTCTCTTTTTTCTCAAAACCGTAATGCATTGGCATTATTTTCTCGTGCAATGTCACAATGCAATTCTGCTTATACTTATATATCTCTAATTATGGAGAATGAGGATTCTTCGATGAAAATATATGTATCCAGCTCAACAGTTCAACTCTTAAAAGCTTTGATTAACGGTGAAATCCAACGCCACAGAGCATTAGTGGAATTTTCAATTTTGATTGAGACTGAGAAAAATGTTGGCGATCGAAACAGTATACCATTAATAGAAAGATTATCAGATTATCCAACAGAGGGTGTTAACTTAGTCAATCTTGTCGTTTATCCACCTGTATTAGAATTAGCTCCTGTCAAACCTCTCTTTTTCGATGCCGCATGGAATTATGTCAAATATCCTGGAAGTGAAATAAAAGAGGTTGAGGAAATGATACCTCAGAATAAGTTATCAGCTAAAGCTTTGGAGAAAGGTAATACAGCGAAAAAGGGGTGGTTTGGCCTTAGTCTATAAACTAGTTCATTATATTTCTTTCCTATTAATCAAATAAGCTTGGAATTTTGGAATTTTGGACTTGTCAAAATTGGGTTGCATTTGATGGTTAAATAAGTTTTCGAAGCTTGATACCATTAAAGTTACTGAAAAAACGATGAATGGTTTGAATGAAAATCGAATCGATAACTATTTCATAACCTTTTTAAATTCTAAACCCTATGGTTGGAGAAACTTGTAAACGAATCATTTGAGGCCCCAACTTTGGATTCTGTAAGCACTTCACCACAATAGTAAAAACTTAAGATCTTAACATAATTTCAAAGATGAGAAAAAAAAGAATTATGTTTCAAAGACTAGCTAACTTATTATTATACGCTGTTGTGTTAAGCTGATACAAGAAGGAAGGCAGCCGATCATTAGACGATGTGTAAATTTTACACTTCATTGTTTTGGTCCCATTTGCTGAGTTTTGCGTTAATAAAATTACAATGATTTGCCAAATATATTTCAATATAATTTTGAAATAAGTACAGATATCTGGGCGTTTGGTCTAGGGGTATGATTTTCGTTTCGCATCTTGATAATAAACAGTTCCGAGGTTATGAAAGGTCGTGGGTTCAATTCCCACAACGTCCATTTTTAAAGTTGTATCAAATTAATTAATTGGTCATGTTTTTTGTCATAGCCCCAGTTTTTTTCTCATATATAAAATAATGATCCATACGTAATTTGATTCTCTTGTAATCAAGAATAACAGTGGGGCGTCACTATTTTTTTCAACATATCTATTTATAGTGCTAAAACAAGCCAAAGCTCTTGGTTGGTTCTAAAGGATTTTTAAGTAAAGATTAAAGGACATTTACATAACAAAAACGATTGACCTTATTTTTAACTGAGTAAATAAGGTCACACGAATGAAAGAATGTACACAAGGAAAATATTAAGTTGATGGATGTCCAGCGCTACACGAGCCTGGCACGTACGACTATCAATATGCACAAGTTTGATTTTTAACATCGAGAGTTCTTTTCTTCTTTACAAAGACGACGTGGAAAAAGAAGAGTCTGACTTAGTGAAGCACTGTTTACAGCATACGATAGCACGCCTAGCGGTATCAGATAACGCCCCTTAGTCTATTCCTATCCCACTCCTGACAAAACCAGCAAAAAAAAGGCTTTATTTACTCAGGGAAAGGATGTAAACAATAATTAAGCGTCAAAAATCTCTTTTACAACATTGACTAGTTACAAAGGGTCTCAGCCGCACAAGAGTGTACTAGAGAATCAATATGACTTTAGTAAGGTTCAACATCTTAGGACCTTCGTTGTGCCTCTTTTCTGCAATGAGTACGTTGATATACAAATTCTAGAACTAGCTGAGTATGATCATCCTCTTTTGGGATAACATATGCTAGGACCCCCTTCAAAGATTTTGCAATCTCAGAGCGATGGTAGCTTTTATACTTAGCCTCTAAAGGGCTAATAAGATGAAAACGAAATAAACTTTCGTAGGGTGAGAAAGTGAGATAAGAAATGTATCTCTTGTTTACTTGATGTACAGCTTCAGGTAAATATGATGGCCATTTACATGGGCCTGGTGACATTTCTTTAAAACCCTTTGGAGAATGTCTTCTTAATAAGTTTAATAGCTCCTTATGTGGCTACTGGCGCATGACACCATATAACTCCAGATTCCTCAGCAAAACGTCTAACTTATGTTCCACAATTTGGTCCCGGATCTGAATACACACCCACCGGAACACCAAAAGCTCCAAACAACTCCTTCAATAAATTAATTACCGTGTCTGAATTATTTTTTCCCATACATCTTGCCAAATAAATCGACTAGAATAATCTGTACAAATTATAATCCAAGAAATTTTGTTGTCGAAATTAGGAAAAGGTCCAATAAAGTCTATACCAAGTAACTCCATAGGTCTACCAACTGTTACTCTAGCCCTTAACTGTCACTTTACTGCTGTGCCATACCTAACACAGGTCAAACAGTCTAAAATATAATCTCTAACATCTTTTGACTTGCATGGTCAGTGCAGGTTGTTTAATTTTCGAAGGGTCTGTGCCCACAAGCATCTAGCCCAATACACAGAAGCTGGAATCTCTTGAGAATTATTTTTCAAATCAAATAAGTATTTTTACGCGGTCCTTATTTACTATCAGGTACCAGTAGTTCAGTTGAACGTGGTCGCTCGAAAAACATCATTTCAAGTTGATTCTCTTATAAGGGTCCTCCAATTCTTCTAACAAGCTCTTCATAAACGTTTTTTCCGCCCTTCCAAATTCATTCAGGCTACAAATTTCCCCCTGTTGTCAACTCTACAAAGCTATTCAAACTAGGAATATCTACTCCAGAACTATCCGGAAATAAATTTCTAGACAGGGTATCAGCAACAACATTTCTATGTCCTGGAATCCAGATGATAGCCAGATCTAGGCACCTCAACTCTGATGCCCATCTTGAAAATATCTCGTACAATATCGATGACTTCAGGAAGAAAGTTTAAGGTTTATGATAAGAAAATACCTTTCCAGTCACCGGTCCTCTGAATATATGATTATCTTTCCGACAGAATTCGATAATCGCGCAGAGCTCCTTTTTGTATATGCCATAGTTCCGTTGTGCAGCATTAAGTGTAAAGGAATCACAGATAATAGGTACTTCAATTAGATTATTAGATACTGGGTCCATTCTCATTTGTGTGATTTCACACCCTGCACCCTGAAGTGAAGCATCAATCCTCATTTATAAGAGGATCGGAGTCAAATTATTTAATTTTTATCTTCGTGTGGTAAATACAAACTCCAAAGACAGTTTAAAAGAAGAGGTTTGAGAAGCCTTGGAATTTTTTTTTCCTATGAGCTATAAAGTAGCAAATGGAGCATGTGTTACGGGTTTGTTTGTTTGTTTGTTTGTTTGTTATTTAACGTCTGACTAAATAAAGGCTGTGCCAGTATTTACAAATCCCAAAATTGGGCAAAGGACGCCAAAGCTGATCGCTTTGGGGATCTGAGGTATCAACCACACCAACATGGAGAGTCGATACCTAGTACATTTGAAGTGCAGAGAATGTTACACGAA
>PEDP01001106.1:0-13981 GCA_002918395.1 Erysiphe pulchra | reverse complement strand
CAATCCCGAAAAAAAAAATTAATCACTATTCACGAATAAATGAGTGAAAAAAAAAAAAAAACCTCTCCAGATCGTGGTGTGAAATTATGAGAAAAGGCTAACTTAACTAACAATTCTAAAAACTAGCGACTTTACAGTCCTCTAAATCCTAAGCTTTTCGAGCTGCAGGGCAATTTTTTCTTTTTCCAATTCAATTCACATTCACATTCACATTCACATTGAAAACTAATGGCTTAATGCAGCAAGAGACAAAACCCCGATATTGAAGTGTCAACACTGATGATGGTTTCTATATACTTTACTTACCTCTCATCATGGCTCTTAGATCAGCTGCTGAAAGAGCGAGCACACAAAGAATACTATCATCGGGCTTTCAATATATATATATATATTTTTTTAACCTGGTCAGAGTTGTGGCTCTTCATTTAGACAACGCGCACGTAGATGTTATTTGTATCATTCTGAAGAACATAATGGAGTTAGCTACATGTTCATATAGAAGAAGGAAAAAGATTATGAGATAAAAGCATCATACATGCTTTGAACAATTGAGAAATAACAATGGTCGATATTATTGAAGATTACACAGTAATTCTCAGGTGAGTAATTTCGTTTTCGTACTTTGTAATTTGTATTACAGCCAAAAGAAGTAAGTGATTAGGGAGCAGGGGATCTTCTCACTTACATTTACATGGGTATCATCCAGAGTAATTCTTCTGACAAAATGACTTTAATTTAATATCATAGAGGAAGTCATCTATTTAAAGTGATCGAAATCTTGGAAAGATAATGAGGAAAATCAGATACATCATTTTGTGCCAGACGAGAGGGCTAATAATTATATACATATTTAAGCGAATTCGCATGCAGGAATGCAATTGACTTGAATACCAGATAACAATAGTGATGAATGAAGAGAAAAAAAATCCAAGTTTTATTTTCCAGCCCAAACTCCTCCTATGCCGCCGACGCCGAAAGTTAAAGTATAACAAAATAAAAACGTTACGTGACTCAGTCCTTGGTCGTTTAAATTTCTCTCCTCCAATTCCAAAAAGCCTCAAGTGGAATACTCCGAAACACCAAAAAGTTAACAATCACATCTCATAAAATTCTTTCGGCATTTTTATGGCAAAGAAATTCGCTCGCTTTCAATAGAGCGCTTGTAGGATCAAGTTTAATATCTTCGCAATTGCTTATTGACATCGGTTTTTGTGTGTGCCGATTATTAAAGTCACTAAGATTTCGAATCGGTGGTATCTGCATGGGAGAGCTACCAATAAATTGATTAAAGACTGTTTCAGGTTAGAATCTAACGAATAGGCTTATGAATGTGAACTTAGTAGCAGACTTTTTGATGAGATTTGGTCCTGCTCGAGCTTATCATGTACTCGAGATTTGGGAGATATACAAGGTGGTATTAAAGGTGGTAGCTGCCGCTCGAACCTATCATCTAATTTCTGATCTAGAAATCTGGGTGTATTATGGCTTCGATCAAGAGATGGTTCCATTAAAATCCGCAGACCAACTGGTGCTGAAGAAGTCCGATTACCAAGTATAGAATTATTCATGGAGCAAATACTCATTGGATCCTGCTTATCAATCTGGAACTGATGAGTCTGGCTGGCATATTGAAAGGAAGGCTGCAAAATAGGTAAAGGTTGTAGACTTGACATCCCTTCCCTGATCTCTATGTCTCTCATCTGTTGACAAAGGGGAGGCTTCTCCCGTGGTTGGTCTCTGCTTAGATTGTAATTAGGCGGACTACCATTTAAAGCGACGTCTTGGGATTTCAGGGGGTTGGTTGGAGATTTTAAGACCGGCGATGTAGGAACATTTGGAGTTTCTGTCGAAATCAAAGCTAAGCTGGCCAATTTTGACACCTCTCTACCTGGAGAGTCTTCGGGGTTTCGTAACCGGGGCCATGGACAATTTGTAGAGGAAGGCGTACTTACCGACGAAGTCGAATCAGAGTGTGAATTGGAACTTGAAGGATCTCCAGGATGGCTAGCTGTACTACTTGATACTGAATTATTTCTATTTATCGAAGGTGCCTCCACTTTTGATCGTTTTGAGCACTCCGTATCACCTATGATGGTCAGTGAAAGTGCGACTTAAATGTAAATTCTAGACTGACCTGAATTTTGTCGGGAATGTCTGGCTTTAAAGTCAGCCAAATAACTCGAGTATTCCTTGTAAAGATTGGTCTTCTTATACTCGATCAGTTCATTATTATATTTCTCCTTGGCAGTGGATGCCTGTTGCTCAAACAGTTCTTTTTGAGATTGGGAAAGATTTTGCCATTTTTCACCAACAAGCTTAGCAATTTCAGTGAAAGATAAATTTCTTCCCCTCAGTTCTTCTCGCATCTTGTTAGAAAAAATTACGTAGGCTGAAGGTGGACGTTCAGGGGCATTCTCATCCGGCTTTGGATGTCGTCGATACTTTCGTTTCGTTCCAAGCGTTACTCCAGATTCCTTAGTATCTGTTTTTGTTTTTGGAGTTTCCTCAATGGGACGATCAAAAGGTGGTGAATTACGAGACTCTAAAGCCCTATCAGAAGAATAGCCTCGAGAATTTGCGATTTTTCGTTGTAATTTTCGGCGATGACCGAGTTTAACTTTCAGAACATCAAAATCTGATTCAGTGATGTCAAGGATAGTTTGCCACGAATCAAAGCCTTGGTCAATGAAGTCGTCCAAGTATTGAGAGAGGCCTAACTCGGCAAAGATACTCCTCAGCTCTGGCATGCAGTAGCTTGGTCTAGAAAGCATCCAGGAATTAAAGCGTGCTGTGATTAAAAAATTGATGCTAAAGATAGCTGAGCTAGCTTTGCTATAAGCTTCGAATGCTAGAAAGCGAAATATAGGTGTGAACACTTCAGGCCCACTTGTAGTGTAGAAATCCTCCAGGACTTATTAATTAGGCCAAGAGAAGATCGAATTGTTTGTTAGTTAGTGAATAGCAAAAGGCTAGCTAGCTTGTGTTGTATGATCAATGCTTGCAATAGACTATTATAGTTGTGAGCCTAATCAGAGCAAAGATGTATAGGTATGATGTGGATCTAAATGAATTAACAACACGCTAATAAGGTGATGGCTGAATAAAGTGAAGTATCCAATATCACAGTTGGATACATGTACTCAACTTGTGAGTACACACGAGAACTGACAGTTGGAGGATGAGCCGATACAAAATCTTGAATGATTGTGTAGTTGTTAACCTGACGGCATTATTGAGCTCCTCTTTTAGTTTACCATTCAAAATGCAAGCAAATAAACCCAATTCACAATCCCGTAACTCGTATTTTTTGGCAAGACTGCAGAATAATAGGATAGATGAGACAGATCGGTGTGATAAAGTACCGGGTAAGTATGTGCTGGGGGATAGGCTGATGGACAAAACTGTTGATCTGATTTGTCGAGTATGCTGTTTCTCTCATACAAACTATGGTTTTTTGTTGTTGATGATAGTAAAATCAGACGCAAGGTATATTTCTCTAACGAAACAATATGTTGCTCTCAATGACAGACAGCAAAAAGTAAAATGTAGATGAAAGACATGCAGTGATGTGCGATCAAGGCAGATTTGAAGACAAGGAAGGGGCCAGAAGATGGGTTGGGTGATAGGGGCAGGGGCAGGGGGACAATAACAGGGACAGGGGCTTGGAGTGTCAATAATTTATTTGTGAGGAGAAAATTTGTGGAGACGGATGGAAAGTGGAGTGAGAAGTAAAGAAAGATGGAAATGGGCCACGCAGTGACTTGTTCGACCTGGAGACCAAAATTCGGTAGGAAGGTTAAGCAAGCAAGCAAGAATGGATATTGGATCGATCGGTTAGACACCACTGGGAAAAAAAAAAAGGTGAAAATCACAAGATTGCAGTGATGGGAAGAAGGAAGAAGAGAGGAGAGCTCGCAGGAAGAAAGCATAATTAACGGCAATAGTACAGGAAGCAAGATACACATCAATAAATCAATGACATGAATACCATCCGTGAATACGATAGGGATCGAAAAATAGAAACATCGAGATGCAGTTAGTTTGTAGTCATCCATCTATTATGTTTTTATCTTTTCTCTCTATTATCTGATCGCGACAGATCGCACTAAGATACTATCAGTCAGCGTCCTTCACGCTTCTGTAAAACACCCATGTCGTAGGGATTAGAGCGGGTCTTCGCTAGGCTTGTGTGGAGATAATTGGTTATAGCTCTCGCTAGATTGCTTCACAGTGTTTTTGAAGTATTAAACACACTGTTAGTAATGCCATGTAGGGGTCAGATTATCGTAGTAAGCGACTTTATATGGGTGGATGTTGGAAAGGTATATAGAGAAAAAATAATAATGCATATTGTAAAATTCCGTTTTCCCCCCTCCCAGGAGGAATTAAACCACTAACCCCTTGTCAGAAAATAACATGAAGGGGAGGTGCAGGAGATCGCGTTTTCATGCAGTCCGATGTGGAGGAGAAAAAAAGTGCATTCGCAGATAGCAGGCAGTAGCAGAATCAGCAATAGCAGCAGCCCAGTCAATTTCTATTGCTGCTGATCTTTCCCCTTTCTTTTCTTTTTATCCAGCAAGTCCCGAGCTTGAAAAGCATCAATAGGAGGAAGAGAAAAAAAGGGCAGGGCAGAGAAGCAGATAAGTATAGCATGGACATTAAAATAAAGGGCAACTCAATCGAGAAAATCCATTCAAATCGGGGGGGTGTGAAATAGAGTTTTTTATTTTTGTTTTGTTTTTATCCACTGAAGATCTGTTTCGAGATAAATGGATATAATGTTTGAACGAGCCGAAACTTTAAAGATTCCCTCCACCCCTGGGAAAACAAAGACCAGAACCCTAATTTGCAACAGCAGTAAGCTCACGTTCTCGGTATCCCAAATGGATTAAAACATCACAGCTAACTCCCCAAATTGATCATTTCCTATAAATTAGCGCACTTAAGAAGCGAATATTTAGTAAAGATAAGTGCGATGAAGACCCATTTTGCGTACTATTGGCTTCCTTCCACATGTTTCATGCAGTGAAAGCACCTACAAGGAACGCTAAGTTAGGGAACTTGACAGTAAATAAACAGATGCATGTCTTGGAGGGTTGTCTGCCCGTCTTTTCTTCATCTTCGATTGATAGTTCTCAGTGCCATCTGATCCCATCTGATCCCATCCTTTATTATTTTTATATATTTTCTGTTGCCTGACTGTCTGCCTAAACGAGTAAGTGACGTGACGTGTCGTGACTTGTGGTGCGATGAGTGGATTTGTGCCTGGACACGTGCAGATGGCTTCCTTTTGAGAGATATCATTCAGTCAATCGAGCACAAAAATTCTTTCGTTCCGTGATTCCAAATAAATCACTTTTCCGGGATGCGAGTTTCGTGGGGTAGAGCGCCATCCATAGTCCTTTTATGGAGCCCTTGTGGAGCCTCTGTGGGGATTCCAGTTGAGTTTAGCTTCCTTTAAAGATGATGATGCCCCGCTTTTCGTCTTTCTTCGTCTAGGGCTCAGATTAGTCATTCAAATCTATTTAAGTATATGTTTTTGAACTGACGAAGAAATGAACGCGTTGAGCGCGCAAGCGATCAGTTAGTCGATCAATTCTCGGTCAGTCAGTGAGTGCTGAATTGATACATTCTGGAAATTACAGAAACTGGTTTTCGACGTAGAACCGTTAAACGGGTGAGCAACTGCAACGGCACGCAGCAGACAGTAAAATTTGCACAGACTTTCATTGCGTCTGATCTTTATCTCCAATTTTTTACTTAGCTCTCTCGGTTGTGTCTAATCAATTGGGTTAGTGAATGACTGACTAAGCAAGTTAGGAAGCAGGCAGCTAAGACCCGCCCGACCGACCGACCGAGTCAATCACAACCCCTTCCCTTCTTTTGTTCTATGCTTTGCTGCCTGCTGCTAAACTTACCTGACACGAAAGCTACCCTCCCCCATCGTCATCAATGTGCTGAATCGAAGATGGCAATATCCTAGTCTTCAAATATGAAAAGGGATGGGAAATCATCCACAATCGATAGATCGGAAATTTTACTTTCTTTTTTCCCCTCATTCTTTTTTTCACTGCTGACTGTTATTTTCACTCCTCTCTTTTCAGTATGAGCTGTAGCAGCAGCAGCTACCGATATATGCTTTTCTTTTTCATTCTCCCAAATCTCCCGTCCTCTCGGCTAGACTGAACCAACAGGAGCCGCTGATGAAGTGAGTATCCCGACCCCCGATTACGCATCCTGGCATTTTCTCTCCCCTCCTTTGCCCCCAAATTTGTAGTTACCATGTATGTTCGGCCTTTTCATTCTACTTACTCCAGCCGCCTTTTTCCAGCTCCCCGGGTCACCCACTGCCCACCCTAGTCCAGCTTAACAGGATCGACGATGTCTTTTAAGCGAATAAGACAAGCATAAAGGTTAAATAGTAGGTTGTCGGGAAAAAAGTCTTAGATTTTTAGTTTGGATCAATATCCCTGTTGCCTTGAACTAGTCTGTGTGTCCGCCCCACGGTACGTACTTAGGGCTTAGCTCAATCCCCAGCTCCTCTCGATAAAGAAGATCAGACACTGATAAACAGTCTACAGTAAGTAAGTGTAGGTTAGAAACCAAGTAATGTTCGTATCAGCCCGTAAAGTTCCAAGGTTGTCATGTCACTGTAGATGGGCCTTATAGGAGAAAATCTCACTCAAATCAATGACCTAGCCCCTATTAATTCGTTTAGACTCTTGAAGTGTAGTCAATCAATAATCAATCAGTGAACTAACTAATAATCCTCAACACATAGTGGAGAGCTCTCCAGATAGCGTAAATCGATGGAGTGTCATCCTCTCGATTTGCTTAGTTCTGACCCTCTATGCTACCGACCGGCCGACCAACGTGTTTATCCACTTAGAAAATAACTGGAACTGCCAGAGTCTTTCCGTTTGCTTGTTTGGCTGCGGCATCTGAAGCAATTGATTTATCTGCGTATTCCATTTTCTTTCTATAGGGGTCCCGAATTGCAGAAGATTAGTCACGATGACGTTGAGTAGCTGAGTTGAGGATCTGCTTGCTTGGAAGTAGCATGGGTGAGTGTCGGCGTTCTTGTTATCGCAACAAAAAGAAAAAGAAGAGGAATAGTAATAAAAATAGTAATTCTACCGGGCTCCGGCACCGAACGTTCCACATTTAGTACAAATCGAATTAGTAAGCGAATGTCTCGCAAGATCAAAAGGTCCAGCCAAGATTTTTATTGCTGATAGGACATTTCGCGTTTCTTGTTTCCAGCCTTTTGTGTAGATGGTGACTTTTCCAAACAACTGGCTCTCGTCGGAGCAAAAAAATGTCTCTTAACTACCTTTGCCTGAGCTTGCTTATCTGATTCCTTACGCTGCCTCGAAATCGGGCTATTCTAAGTTCAAGTACCTTAATCATTCGGAAATTAGACAAATCTTTAGATTTTGATGAATGACGCCCACAAACATAGCGCGCTCAACGGCCAGAGGAAAGACGTGCAAAATAAACAACAAACCATTAAGCTTTCACCAAACGTTAGGCAAAGCATCTCCGATATTTTCGCTAGCCAGTTGTCAAGGCAACAAATCCCGAACTGCAACCACAAACAATCCCTTGTCGTGTGTGGGTCGGATGGCGGTGTGGTAAACTGTTCGGGCCCTTCTCCCAAATTCAGTGTGGGTAGGTAGCCAAGTCACTACCCCACTCCAGACAGGAGATGGTAGCCTCGAGTTCAACAGGCCTGGCCACACACATTTCGCGCGGTGAGTATTTACAGGATGGTGAAGATCCATACCACGAATCCAGGGTTGCAGTTTCCCGCGAGGGGTGACCAACTGTGAGGGAAAAGCGATTGATTGTACTTCTTGGTGGTGATATCTACAAATGGGATCTGATGTAAGTGTAGTGTTGGTTGAGTGTAGCCCATGCAAAAGGTTAATTATCCAACATGTAAGCAAACACTGACTGCTGTCACTGTGGCGTAGCCTTAAGGCTGCATGCACAAGAAATGAGGTGAAGAAGAAGAAGAAGAAAAAAAAGAAAAAAAAAAGCAGCCTTTGTCGTCATTGCTGAATGCCCTGGAGCGAGAGCCCTGGAGCATCTTCCAGAAGTAAAAACAGGGATTCCACAGGGATATACAATATACAATATACATACATACATCGGTGCAAGTCGACACCACACCTTCTATATGACTATTTGCACGTCCTAATTGGGACCCATAATTTAGCCTCAGTAAGTAGCGCTGTCTTTGCCATGACATTGCCGACTGCTACCATTTTCCTTAAAAACACCAATGTCAGTTTTTTTTAAATCAAAGCCAATAACAGTCAGTCTTCTTCTCTACACGACAGTCAGACCAGAATATAGTGAACCTCTACACAGTAATTAATCGCCTCAGTCTTGGTAATATTTCTCAGCCATCGACAAATTATCTGCACGTTTACGTATGGTTAACATTGTCAAGTGGTGTTAACGATCAAGAGGAGACTATTGTCACAAATAGGTTCCCAACTAGTGATATATGTACAGAGGATCACAACCGTCTTTACTGCACATAACAAGACGATGCCTGTGCGGCTATCTCTTAGTCAGCCAGAACACTCGCTCGCTAAGCTACCTGACAAAACCAAACCTCACCCCTGTGCAGAGTAATAATACCTCTGGATGTCACTAATTATTTCACTGTTTATTTACATACGTACGGAGTTGCTGGGGTAACGCTGAAACAACTACATATACACTGAACTTAATGGACACTCACTCCTTGCTTTGCTGATCCATCCCTACAAATAAATAAATCTTATGTCTGTCTTATTTAGCCGAGATTTTCTTTTTTTATGTTTCGTTACGATTTAGTCGCGGATGCATCGCGTTAATTAAAATCCCAGGCTTCTTGTGACATCGCCTCTACAAATCTACTTTTTAAGCGTCATCTTTAATGCCTTCTTCCAATCTTTAATTCCCTGCAAAAATTCTGCATAGATGCAGTCGTATGTTTGGAAATGTTCATTTCACAGTTGTAACTGACGGAGTGAGGTTTTTCATACCACAAAACACGGTGATATATGTAAAACTTGCATGAGACATTCTAAAAAGTTAGTATTCTCATTAGTAGATCAATAAGAAGACTCATAAATGAAATTGGGTCTTGGGTGAGGACTTTACCACTTGGTTCTAGTGATGATGATGAGATTAGAATGCCAACTTATTTTCCTAACAGTCTCAAAGCAATAATGTGATCTCAAAGTACGATCAGTTGCCGATTGCTTTTAGTCCTTAGAATACGCGAAGCTCACTTGTCTAAGCGAATCAGAAGGCTGAAAGATTGATTTCGGTTAATTTCGGTACCGGGATGATCAGCCAAAGCAGGAGTTCCCATTAAGGCACGCTCGTTCCATTAAATACACGTGAAATCCAGTGCACAAGGCTAGACAAATAGTTACGTCACAGGCACTGACTGACTGGGGAAATAAGAACTAAAAATCGTTTCTAAAGTGCTTCGGGGCTAGATGCCTCGCTTCAGGTATTATATCCCTGCTAGTCTCAGCGCTAGTTGAAGATTAGCTTTCTGGGCGTGAATGATAAATGATATTCCACAGCCATCAATCAACACGACAATTATTATCTTGGAATTTACGCACACAATTACTTGAATCATGAACGACCGACCCCAGTCATCACCTTCTCCGCCTACCTTAGAACATTTGAGTAAGTACATATGCCTTCAACTAAACAATATATATTAAATTTTTTTAGACCAAAGCACTTCACGAAACTTGTTTGAACCAATCAAAAACAGTAATCAGTCTAGGAATTTCACGTAGCAGGTATAGTATTCTCTTCGTGACGGAATTGTGACACCGAAAAAAAGCTCGAGATCGAGAAACCGTCTTCTATTCAGATGATGTTGATAAAGTTGAAAGCTTTATGAAGTTATCTCCTGAAAATGGTAGAATGAGCTGCCTAGAGCTGGCATTGGAGAATTTCGGATTTTAGGTCGTGAGTGAAAGGAGGACAAAGTTCGAATTGGAAATGTGCGGATGTAAGCGCTATTCAATTTTTGAAAAAGCTTCTGACTTCATGAAATAACGAGGAGACATAGATGTCGGGCAGAAGCTTATCTTAATTGGACCCTACGATAGAAGATATCAATTTCATAGAATCATGAAACCTGAGCCACTTCAGGCTGAAATTCATGAAAATGAGTCATCGGAAAGTTTAGTACATTTATACTAAGAAGTCTCTTGTAGACTAAAAGTGATTTAAAGACATCAAAAGCTCATGATAGTACGAATATTATTGCCAAAGAACAGGAGAGCTCTTTTGCAGGGTCTAAGAAAGGTCCTTGCCAGTTTTGGGAGAAATGCTGAGGAAAAATCTGTTAGAGGTTATAAGAGTAAATCGGATACTTCACGTAAAAATGTCTTAAACGACTTTAAATCTATTATGATTTACCGTAAACGAAGGAGGGCTGTGATATACGCCTAATCTACTACAAACATTGATCCTTTCTCTCTTCATGATCTTCTTCCCAGCCAGTTATAGTCATTATGCGAGTAATTAGAACCGAGAGCAGAGTAATTCGATATGAAATCACATAACGATTCAAATTTGAGGAGGCTGGGCTGAAAAAAGCAGTCCAGCCACATAACATCCGGCACAGTCCATAACAAACAAAATCAATGCAGAAAGTTAATATGATAGGGTATTTCCTCTAACTGATTGCATTCTACAGTTACGACCTGGCATGTTTGTAGTGCAGAAAAACGGCCACCCTTGTGTGGCACCAAGAGCTTAAGAAGTGTTTCGAGAGAGATCAATCATCTCTCCCATTGACTGAGCAGCCTCTCCACCAGACTTGAATCCAGTAGGTCTTGACTGGAAACTCATAAAAGACAATAATTGCCTTTCATTTTCCCTGTCTAATGAAGGGAAGGCGGCGTTCACTTAATAAAATTCGTAGGGGTGTGATGAAGGTATGTGAGAGATTAAAAGCTTACAAACCTCATCCAGAGATAGGTATCATGCTGCAATAGAAAACCGACGATACCAATAAAAAATTGATTCTTAGACTTTTTAAAAGTAATGTGTATAGATTTTATTGTATGATAGTTTCAAAGTAAGATTCAGACTTAATTTGATGAACTCAGCAGAGTATAGATCGTGGCATATAGAGTTTAGTGGACCCTTAAATAGCCCCTGTTTCTATTCACAATCTCCCCCATGACATACTGTGCATTTTAGTGTGAAAAATATCCCTGCTCTAACCAACCATCTCCATCTAAGTCTGGTCGGGACCCACTCAACTCGAATCGACATGGATGATTTTTTTTTCTTTTTTTTAAAAAAAGTATGAAGTAACGATGATTGAAAAACGGTCTCCGATGAACACATCGACTATTACATCTTATCTGAAGTAATTTTTATAAATTAAAAAAAAGGATAAATATCAAGAAGAGTTTCACATCGGATGAAATTTTTTTGCCTTTCTTTCGTAACCAAGACACAAACAAAGATATAGACGGAACATTGCGTGCCTCAAACAAAGGCGAAGAAAGCAAAAATTTATACGAAAAGAAAAAAATAAATGCAATGAATTAAAATAGTCAAGTTTTTAATAATTTTTTTTATTTCGCATTCTCGAAGTAGTTTGTTTAGACATTGATTTCACCAGTTGCCAGAGTTCACCGGTTAGAGCACTGGAGAGTGAGTGACTAAGCTCGTAGCGCTAATCATTATTAGCACTGCATAATTACAGAAAATAAAACATTATGCATAGATTTTAGTGAGGTGCTACTTTTTTTTTTTTTGGTAACCATGGAGAGATCATCCGACGCGTTTAAGGGTGAGCTTTGTTTGGATGGGGCATTTATCATTTATTCAGTCACTCTCTTGCAACAACTGGGACCCACTTTTATCACTCTTGTCACCCAAAAAAAAAAAAAACCATTCAGTTTTAACCACTTCAGCTATTCTGTCTGATCAGTGATACTTGGAACTCTATGATCTTAAACTGCTTCTGCCTGCCACAAAAATGTGGTCACCGAAAATAAAATAAAAAAAGCAGTTTAAGATCTTAGAGTTAAAGTGCCACTGATCAGATAGAATGGCTGAAGTGGTTAAAATTGAATGTTTTGGTGATAAAAGTGGGTCCCAGTTGGATGTGTGAATGAATAGTCAGTCCTGCTCTATCTGATTGACCTGTTGAAAATTTGGGGAGGAAGAATTTCATTCTCCAAATTTGACATTCTTGAGGCGAGTGGAGCCAACATGACCGAAACGTTGATGGATTAGATTAGTGACGGATTTTCGAGCATCATATATTAAGATCTCGGATTGACCTATAGAAGAAAAACATGGAGATATAGTTTAAGCAGAAGAGCATGTATCGAGATGGAATAAATTCTTCTTGCCGCAATCATGCCACCATTTCTAACATACCAAGTCCCTTATGAAAAAAATCAATACTAAAGCTTTTGGATCGAAGTTAAGCCCCAGAAACAAGGATTTTTTTACATTAAAGTAATTGCCAAACGTTATCTGTTTTGAGAATTTTAGAGGAACTTGGGTAATATGATAATATTCATATACTCTCAAGCTAACGTCTTCAACACCAGTAACAGAAGTTTGCTGAGCAGAAGCACCCATAAATATATTTGTTGCATGGAGAGATTGTAGAAAATCAAGATCGGTCGTGATTTGCAGCGCCAGTATTTAGAACAATTTCAAGTCCTTTGGTGCTCTGCGTGTTCGTAGTAAGTACACTTCTCCACATCCCAGTATCAATATCAATATCTGGTATAGCTGTTAAGATCTGATCTCTCTATTCCCTTACGACGAGTTAATTTATCTTTCAATTTTCTAATTTTGTTGGCTTCATGAGATTTCTTAGCCGCCCATTTTATCCCACCCGGAGTTTCCAGCCAACAAAGCTTCTTTCTCGCAAGTGCCTTCGTTTCTTACAATAACCACGTAATGTTATTTTTCATGATGGAAAATGATCATTACAGTCTGCATTCTGATCTAGAGCATAGAGATCGGAGAATAATTCCTGATTGTGAAGCTTGGATTGAAGATGTAATAATCTCAACTTTCACAGCCGTGTCTCTTAAGAATATGACCGTAAATACACAAAAGTCGTTGAAGCATTTTACGAAGTGGCTCGAACTTTGCTTCTTAGCACTAGAATTGGAAGGTATGGAGTTCTTCTCAAGCAAAAATCATTTCCCTCGAATCTCAGCTAAATTTCGCATAAATTCATTAAAGTTCACAAGCCACGTTCCACGTTGGTTGTTCGCCTGGCGCGGAAAGCCTAATCTGCATCATTTTATTATTTTTATATCTTAAAAAATTGATAAATTGATAAAATGATAAAAATACGGATGCGATATCTATCTTACTTCCAGAAATTTAGGGGAACAAGTATTAATGTTGAAATAGAGATTCTGAAGATTTTGGCGTGGTTTAATCCTCACGTGAAAAGTTTAATTTTTTTCCAATTTTCAGTTTTCCAATATTGGAGAGAACCAAAAGTCTGAGTAGGGTGCTTTTCCAATTTCTAATTCTTGGAAAACAAAAATTTGAAAGAAAATTAAGCGAGATTTATCCCTTTGGTAATCCTGGGTATCATTGGGCGATTAAATTAGCAAGTGCTAATCAATGGATTCTGGGGGCTGTTAGGATTAGGCCTTAGGCCTCTTTTAGCGATTATGTAATAAAGGCCTTAGATTTAGGTTAGAAGGCACTCACTCCAATTCAACCATATCATATATTCATGTAACTAGACACAGCCAACAAATGGTAGCATTACCTTTAACTGTTGATTCCACCAGTATTTAAATACACTAGGAAGTCACAAGGATTCGTTTCAGAGTCAACCAGAAGTTTAACTTCACCATTTCCACCTACTCTCATATATTGCCATCTCATCCTCCTTCACTTCAATCGTTAATTTACACTCACGCCCATTTATCTTATGGGCGATAGC
>PEDP01001105.1:0-13999 GCA_002918395.1 Erysiphe pulchra | reverse complement strand
GTCTTACACTTAAATTTAGCAATACCCTATAATTATCCTCAACTTTCTGCTCATACCCTACTAATATTCTCACATCTATTATTATTATTATTATTATTATTATTATTATCTATACTCTTCATAGTGTGATCATCTATAAAAATTACTAATCGTCTTAGATAGCTATTGACTAAAGTTCTCATCACTCAAAAGAACACCACATAGTGCGCAGCTAGGAGGTTCGAGTACATTGAAAGACAAAATTCCCAGCACACCAGACCGTCAGAGTCAGGCTTTAATGAAGTCAAATTGAGATGCTTTCTTTAAGTTAGAAACCAGCCCTGCAACTAAGGTGGAGCAAGGGTCTTGCAATACTCATGGTCCGGAACAAGAAACCGAAAGACTTATATTGCGTATCTAAATTTGTGTTTTAGAAACAATAAGATCGAGTTGAAACTTCTCCCACAACCTACTGGGAGAAGAAACTACATGCGAAAGACTAAAGATAGGAGCGCAAAAACTGACGCGTTCCAGTATTTTATTGAGACCAAGATTGACGCACCAATTTTGTGTTGATCGTCGATGCTGTTCCCCTCTTTCAATCCGAATGTTAATAATTTAAAGTCTAATTAGCTATCCATTGGACTAAATTTATCAAATGTAATCGAAGATACCATTGATGCAGAACTGCAGAACACTTCGCATCGGGTGCAGAAAAGTGAAGTAGCTCCATAAACAGTGAAAAGCCTTGACATAATTCTTTCTCTAACTGTCTAACCTTACTTTCCAGAGTTTACACGAGATGTGATCATTGAGTCGAATGAGTACAAAAGACGTAGAGTAGAGTTCGCACGTTAAATCTCCGTGGAAAGAAGACCTAATCTTTCTAGCCTTTGGAGGGATTTAGATAGTTTATACTCCATCTCTGCCACGATTCCCTGGTAAGACGTAGTCAAAGTTGTTGCGTTGCTTAAGCACTTTCAAAATATTAAGTTCTGGTTTGCTGCGTTGAAGTACTTTGTTGAGTTTCGCGACTTGGGCAAGGATGCGTGTGCACCATCGGGCACTTGCACGTGAAAGTTACAGGTACGCGTATTTCAGGATCCTTTGCTGGCTGAAGCCTACGCGGTTTTCGTCCGCACTTGTACTTTTGAGGACGATCTGGCTTGTATGTCACATAGCGAACTTGGTTCTCAGTGTAGCCGTAACATCTGTAAATTCCTACGACTTGTCTCACTGAGTAACCCTTTTCTAGAGCACGTCTGATACGCAATCGATCTTCCAAAGTTGTGTCAAAAGACCGTCCATTTTTGTGTCTTGGAGCTCTTGTATACAAACATCTTGGTTGACTATCTTGTATCCTGTCTCATCACTCAGCAGTAATAAAGTGTTTACTTTTTGCAATACTTACGGGCTGTGAGGACGATCTATTGGTCTGAGCGTAGTGGGATTTGTATTAGTGACCGCATTCATTCCTGCTATCTCTAATTTCTAGTTAGTATATAAGTCTTTCGCGAGATGGCAAAATCATACATTAGCAAATAATGTAGAGTTCAAAGGGTGTAAAGTAATTAGTAAAAAATCGATCGGATCTCAAAAGTTTCAAAGAATTTTGATTTTTAAAATACAAATCTTGTAAGTCTCTATTCCCTGAACAACAATATATTAAACACCGACTTTTCAGGTCACTAGGTGTTCTTATATTCTGATCTCCCCCTCCCCCAGAACTCAAAGACTTACATTTCAATGCAGCCTGAGCACTGTTATTGTTCTTATTATTACTCTTATCCTCAATAAATCATAAACTCTAATAATTTACCGGGCTTAGAGCAGAGACAAAATAGAATTTAGATCGAGATAATTGGCCATAACAGGGACTTACTTTTTACGCTAAATTCCTTCACCAACTTTTTAGTGGCATTTCTTAAAGACGGCGAAGCGTTTTAGCGTAGAATATAGAATATTCCTGGTATATCCAATTATCTCCAGCTGATCCACTTCTACCCCTGCTATGATTTTTTTTAGTTTCTGGTTTACCAAGGACAATGATACTACGCTAACATTGTCCTTATAATATCAAAAACCCTAAACTTTTACTCAAATGCATGCACATCAGACAGACTGTGATACTGATAGAATGTCGATCTGATGTAACGTTTAAAAAGCATGCTCATAAGTCAATGATGCTATCAACAGAATAAGTGGTTCTTAGAATTCTCCGGATTAAACGGCCACTCAAATCGGGAAAGCATGAACCATCCGTTCGACTTCTCTCGTATCATATCGAGGTGGTATCCATATTTTACATGATAAATCGAAGATATGCTAAATTTTGAATGTAGTTTTTATGTCAGAGTAAATATATCTCATGGCATATCAAGTCATTTTGTCTTTTCCTAGCAGCAATTAAAATCTCTGAGGCAGCAAGCGAGACTGAGATACTTTCACAGGAAAAGGGCGAATGACTTTGGAAAATGAAAAATTCCAACGTCCTATTTTCGGAGATCTCATTTTTTTCCCATACAGTTGATCACATTATTAGCCATGTCTAGTGTCAGCTCCAAATTTCAAGAGACAGACTTTATGTATTTTGTGCGGGAGACTATAGACTTGTTAATCCTTATTGAAATCCATGTTCGGCAAATTAACCGAACACGAAAAGAAGAAAATTGGGTTTTGCGCCTTTATAATTACTGGAATCCAGCAAAACAGGAAAAAATGTCGACTTCTTAAGTGAATGACTCGAACGTAATAAACCTATGTTTGGGGATAGAAATGAAAAGAGAGTCAAACATCAGCACGAATATTTTAAAAAGGTTTATGTTCAAGAGAAATGAGAAATCCAATCATGTCTTCCAGTCCTAATCGGATGTAAAAAATGAGGGTTTTTGAATCACTTAGGTGGGAGTCGACTTTGATGATAAACATGTATTCAAACGAGGTGCTAGCGTTATCCAACTTAGCAAACCCTAATAAGCTCGGCGCCGAAATTATTAGTTTCAAAGATTGATTCCATGGCAAGTTCAACCGAATCTTTCATAAAATTCATGGATTGTTTGATATAAATGGCCCAGATTTAGGATTTCACACTGTGTAATTACCTACTTTGCCAAGATGTGTACTTCAATTGATTTAGTCTTTATCAAGTCACCAGTTTTTAGAATTAGCCTTTTGCCAACGGCTGTAGACTTGATTCTGGGTCACTTCATCAGACCCCTTTATTTCGCTAAGAGAGAGAAGGGTTAAAATCTTCTGAGGGGTTGATATCAAATGACTTTAAATAAATATTAATTAAGCTTTACATCGGCTCCACACTCAGTTTGGAATACATTGAAAACAAAAAAGCACGTCTGGCTTCAGTTTTGAAGTCACTTCTCTCATCATGACGAATAATCACCCTCCTCCTTACCCGCCCTCTACCCCCAAAAGTGGAGGAGGGATGCTGTCAGAGATGTTACTGTCAAGTACCTCCGCCGCCGACTCTAGGAATCAGGAAGCTACGCTTATGTTCCAAGCAATTACATGCATCCTAGATGATGCGCTGAGTGAAAATAGTATACTACTATCGCAGCGCCTCCAAAATTCCTTCCAGTCTCATAGCAGATCTCAGTACTGTGGCCCGACGACACTTTGAATGCCATGTTAGGGACTCCCAAAGACCCCCTAAACCATATATTGTCCTAAATTGGCGCAAATAAGCTCGGCAACAAAAGATATTGGACAGAAACCAACTACCACTACTCAAGCTCGACTCGTAAGAGGCAATTTCTCACAACAAACATCTATAGCCACACCTGCTCAGCGACCTTATCAGCGTCCCGCATCTTTTGCGGCTGCGGTGAAGTCAAAGCAGCAAACTTAGTCAATGCCAGCTATACAAGAGCTAATAAAGATTATTAGAAATAAGGTACAAAGTAGGAATCCGATACTCGAGGAAAATCGACTTCTAGTTCGTGTGACGTTTAGGCCACCCAGCATTAAGCATGTCGCCGTATGCCATCATGTTGCAATTAAACTCTTCGGAGAAAAACTAGTACTTGAAATTCAATCAATAAAAACTGGCTTTGCTATTTTCCCAGTGTCTACTGCCGCCCAAGAGACGCTCATTACCCGGATGAACGATATCGAGACATACCTAAGCACAAAAAGACAATGTAAGGTTGAACAGCCAGAAAATTCTATTGCGTATAGGATTTCTGGTGTACCTCGACCCTATGCAGGATTCAATGGCACTTCAGTTGAACTTACAAAGATCACTGCCGCTCAGGTATCTGAAGCACTCTTAGACTTGAAAAATATTGTACCTTTGAAAGTATATTAACGTTTACAACGCTCCTCCAGGATGCATTAATCCAGGTTCTAGAGTATCTCTTACACAATCTTTATCAGCAAATTACTTTCTACAAAAGACAGTAATGGCAAGAGACTTTAACCTTCATCATCAGGAACAGCACCCCTCTCGCAGCGGCTTGACATCGGCACAGGTAGAATCATTTGTCCGCTAGCTAGATTCTAGGAACCTATTTTTAATTTCAGAGCTAGATGTGCCCACCCACTCTCGCGGTAACGTCCTTGACCTAGTTTTTTGCTTCGAGTCCCCTACTTGCTTCTGAGGCTTTAGCGACTATCCAAAAAGACTAAGATACAACTTCTGATCACTTTCCTTTATTTATCACTATTCCATGTCGAGCACATGGATCTAATCCATCTACCAAACTCCGCGCTCCCAAAATCGACTCGGCGGCCTTTGAGACACTAATCCTCTTTAGTCTAGCTAGGCTCTCACCTCTATCTAACACATCTCCTGCGAACCTTGATAAGAGAGCGGAAGATCTTGTAAAGATCCTATATGATGCATTGCGTCCTATGTCCATTAGATAGGATTATGGACCACGTAAATATATTCACGTGACTCTAGCTCAGACGCTTATAAAAATTATCATCATCGGCTTCACACTACACGTCACGCGTAGAATATTTCTATTCACGCATGTTAAGTTTGCACTTGCAATGGTGATTAGTACACCAATAGTCCTCGAGATTCTCGGATAATTTGTGTAGAATAAAAAATTTGTTAGTATACAATCTGGCATGCCTGGTGGCCCTAGGCCACGTAGGCACGCCAAATGCCCTATGGGAGGCGCGAGGCCGAGATTAGCCCGCGAGCCTGCTTGGCGTTAATCAACAATAATTATCAGAATAATAACCATACGTTCCGCGCTTCGCTCGTCAATGTTTTATACATGCACATCAGTTTACCTCGATCAATCCTAATCTTCGTTACGACTCGTCTACAAAGTTTTCCTATCAAAATTCACTATTAATTTCGAAGCCGTGACTGCAAATGGAATCAACAATAAAAATTTGCTCGAAGCGTTATTTTGTGCGCTCAATCGAGGATTTTAAAGTTAGTATTAAAGGCAAGGTACAGAATACCTGCTCTTGGCATGCGAAGAAACGAGCATTGTCTTTGGATGAATGGAATGATTGTGTCTTCGAGCTTTAGTCTTGGAATATGCCGGTATGTGACACGTTTGCTAAAGTTTTCCATGATACTAATCAATGTTTGAAATGGTCCCGAACACAAACACTTGATATCAACTATAATTTCAATTTAGACCAATTACCGGTTGCCTTTGGATCTCATATTTACTATCCCCATCGTTTTAACTGACCTCGAATTTATTTGGTTATATGGACTCTAAGATCTCGGTCAATTCCACAAGGACTTAACTAAATGAAAGCTAACCAAAATCACAATTATCAAAATGGGGTTGCTAGTTGGCGGAAGTCTTTCAAGAAAGAATGGAAGAGCCGCTATGATGAAGAGATAGCTTATGACAGTCTCAGCAATAATTAATAATCACACAAATTCAGTAACTTGGACTTACGGAAGTAAGTCGTATTATTTGAGCTGAATTTTGATTAATAAGTATATTTTCATTTCTATTAAGATTTTTCAGATTCGTATAAATTCTTTCGCGGTGTCCAATGCCAACGATCTAATTCGTTCTGTATTGACCCACAGCTTGTCAAAATATCAGGAACCGTTTAACGCTATCTCTGGAGATGTAGACGAAGAGACAGCCATAAATCTAATGTCTGACTCTGATATTTGTGAGCGATCTTATTGCGATGTAGAGAATCCAAGTATTGAGATTGGTGGAAGTTCCAACGGTAAAACATCGAACATCGTACTAACTTTGGGAATATGATGAAATTTGCATTAGAAATTTGATGAACAATAAGCTCTTGGGAACAAGAAGTTTGTAGAAAACTTCGCGTTATTTAATGCTCGTAATGAGGTTTTGGTAGAAATCCAACGGCGTAACAATCGACGTATTATGCCACAGGCATAGACCTGCTACGATGTATTATCAGAAATAATTTAATAGAATTAGCCAGCTCATTCGACACTGAAAAGTATGCTGGAAACTCATCAAGACTCTTAATATTTTATTAGTAATAAATTCAGTAGATATCAAAATTTTGATTTATTAATGACATTACCAATTAAATTGTAAGTAAATTTAAATCAAATTTGGTGAAGTGGTAGATTATATTTAAAAGCTAAGCAATAAATGGCTTGTTCAGCCACTTCTGGCGCGAAAGATGAAGTGAAAATTGTAAATAAGTACACCCGATTTACGAATGATTATCATCACGTGAGAAGATCACGGAACTGTAAATTCCTATGGTTGCTTATAAGGGACGTTGTAAAGCCCTTAAAGATATCGGATTATCGAGATGTTAGGTAATCAATCAATCTAAGGCGCTTTCTTCCCGTTAAACCTCTAATTTAAATCTATGGTTCACTCATTTTCTGTTATCGCCAATGCCCCTACCATCTGCAATTGTGTAAAATAGTGGTTTTGAGGTGCGATCTTGGTTTCCATTGATCTGACTCTATAAGTATTATCCAATTGAAGCTTTACCTAGTAGAGCTGCTGGAAACTTTCTTCGGATGCACAGAAGTGTAGTAAACCCCCATGAACAGTGAAAGATTTTATCATAGTTCATCTGCTGGTTTTAAGATTTTGCTCTCCTGGGTTTATGATGGAGTGTGATCTTGACGTCGCATGAGTTTCAATTGCGCAGAGTTTGCATCTCGTATCTTTGTGGAAAGAAAATATCGCCTATCTAGCCCTTAGGGGGGGGCGGCTTAGATGGTTTATAATTCGTCTCCACCATATTCTCTTGATAAGACGTAGTTAAAATCTTCACGTTATTTGAGCACCTTCAAAAATTAGGATCTGGTTTGCTGCATTGAAGTACATTGTTGTCTTTCGCGACTTGGGCAAGGATGTGTATGTATCATCATGCATTTACATGTAAAAATAATAGGTACGCGTATTTCAGGATCTTTTGCTGGCCGAAGCTTTCGCGGTTTTCGCCCGCACTTGTACTTTTCAGGAACGTCTGGCGCGCGCATGACATAGCGAATTTGACGTTCTGTATATCCATAATTTTTAAATATTTGTGCAACTTGTTTTACTTTGTACCCTTTACTTAGAGCATTTCTTATTCGCATGCGATCTTCCATTCTTGTATCGAAAGAACGTCCTTTGTGTTTCAGAGGCATTCCATGCGTAGGTGCGTCAAATATACATTGATTCCTGTGGCATTCTTCAGCAATATAAAAGTATGACATTTTCAGTGCTTACGTTGTAAGTGAGGATTTTTCCGGATTTAACAATATGATATTCTTTCGAGACGCTGTTTCCATTTCGCCTTTAAGATTTAATTAGTATTTAGCCGAGAAGCACTACATCTTCCTATAGATATACTTATTGTAAAGTTCAAGCCTATGTATTTTTCAATTAACGTAACGTTATAAATTTACAAAGTTTATACTTAGTAGAATATTGGCGGTATAAACTGGTAGACAAGTTATTTATATTCATGTAATGCTAACATATCCATATATCAACAGTATTATTAAACCACTAATAACCTTAACCATAGAGGAAAGCTTGATATATATATTCATTATGTCAACTATTTTCTCCAGAAAATAAGTCGCAATTGGTGGGTGAGAAGGGAAAATAATCTGCAGCGACGATCTTTTTGTCTTGACTTGAACTTAAGTGCTACGATTGGCTTAATCAAGTTTATCAGCTTCAATAGCAAAGCATAAAATATAAAATACAGTTCGCAAGGATTCCACGTGACAGTTTTAAGCTTTCTTGGATTAAACCTTTCCGAAGCGGGTTGGTGATAACCCAAATTCAGCGCAAATCTAAATTTGATCCTATTTAATAAAATTCATTTTGGGCAATGCAAAGAAGAAAAAAAATGTTACAGTATTCTTTTGTTATCCCTGAATACCAACAAGCTAGCCTATATCAATATCCCTAATACTTCCTAAAAACATCTATGCTTATCCGGGCTAAGTGATAGGCATTAGAGTGGGTCTTAACTGGGCTTAAATGGAGATAATTAACTATTGCAGGGATATTTGCTGCTTGACTGCTTCACCGTTTTTTAGAAGTAATATCTCGAGTCGTAAAAAAGGTGAAAAAGTTTAATTCTGCTCAAAGTCAAGGATTAAGGTCGCGCTAGACAGGGTAAAGCAGATTATTATTATCACAGGGCTAATTTCGCGCTAAATTACCATTCTGAGTGCACGATTTGTCCAAAACGTTATTTTTTCGCAACATGCATATTTTAGCGTATTTACCTGTTTTACGGCTCGAGACAGTATTAAGCAATGGCAGCAAAATTCAATCGAAATGCAGAAAATGTCACGAACATTGAGTTAGCTATAGAGGTATATGCCAATAAGAGCTATTATGCAGTAAATGGTGGGTCTAATGCACAAAATTTTTCAAGCAGCTGTTGTGAAAATGTACTTTGTGTCCGAAAGATCTGCAGGACATGGATTTCAAGGTAAGAGTTCGAATGGTATTTCAAATCCGATGCCAAGATAAGATCATGGTCTGGCGGTAAACCCCAACCCAAAACACTAGAACGAGAGTATCATTTGAACTTCACAGTCAATAGGAAGAGCCCTGTTATATTTATGTTTCCTAGTCAACAGACTAGGAAACCAATGAAGAACTTATGATCATGCTTTCATCATTTGATGTATCTTTGTCACCTCGATTAAATCAGAAGATACTACTGTCAATATAGGACTTTAGTCTATTATCCTAGATTCTTCATCCAATCATTATTCGACAACAATGTCAAATATTCAAACTCTGACATTGCCCATCGAAGCTCAATATGAGTCATCATGCCAAACAGGGGCGATTATTATTTTGCAGCCCCTGTAAATTAGTATTTAGCAATCCTAGTAAAAATAAGCCACTTAGATGCTTGGATCTCTTAAGAAACCCATGTATTTCTCTCCACACTGTATTTTCTACATTATGTAATAATTTTCTAGTTTCAAACACTAATTCGTGCCCTGCTGAGATTTCTTCGCGGAGAGGGGGACAATGAATTCCAAGAGCAGGACCAAGAATGGTGATTTAAATACCCTGTGGATACTGACGATTGCTTGGATAAACCACTCTTTACTCATAGAACATCAATTAAACTTTTACGTCAATTTCCAGAGAAGTGATAATAATGGATTGTACATATAATACAAATCGTTTTGGGATGCTATGACTCGGATTTACTAATTTTTTCACAGTGACAATGTATATTTACATATTAAGTGATTCAACTTTTCACTAGGTACACTCATGCATCGGATTCCATTTGTAGACGGATGTACTAGTATAAACACTACATCTGAAGTAGGGTATTTATTCCTCAGCGGAGAGACTGAGGAAGACAATGTGTGGGCTCTGGGTGTGTTACGAAATGTTTTATTTCAGAATAATATACCAGAGCCTAGAGTCATTGTCATCGATAGGGAAGTAGTCTTGTTGAATACTATTGATATTAAGTTTCCCTTTTCGAAAAAACAAGCTTTGCGCTTGGCACATTAAGACGGCTATCAAATCGTATCGTATCTCCAGATATATCAAATGAATTCATAGAAGATTTTCTAAAAGTTTGGGATGCATTATCTAGATTTTAATCCCCTGAGTTTTGGAGCAGCTATAGTATCAAGTAGACAACGACAAATCCTAATGGTGGAAGAATTACACTTGGCTATCTTATGCTGATAGGGTTGCAAATTGCTTTGTCAGTAAACATTTCCATCTTGACCATTTGACTAATGGCAAAACCAAAGGCGCCCATCACTCACCACTATATCAAAATCTTTATTGCAGAATTTACTGGAAACTTTTTTACAGTATTTAAAAGAATTAGAATTGTACTTGGTCAGCAATATCAACAGAATCTTGACCTTCTTCACCAACAGCAGGACAAGGGTACAATGCAGGGAACTTTTTCCGTGATGTGAACACATCGGTTTGCAGACACTCGCTGAAGTTAGTGGAAACTCAGCTTACTTATCCTGAGAAGCGTCAAGCAAAATTTCAAAAAATTTAGTATTCCTATTTCCAAATGTGAATGTAGCTTCACAATCTCACTAGGTATACCATGCTATCATATTCTAAAATGGAAGTTAGAAATGTGCTAACGACTGAAAATAGCTGACTTACATTACCACTGACATATAGTTTCATGTACTATATGGAGCCTAGCGCTAATTAGCGTGTGACCGGCAGGGATTATACCTAAGAGTATGCCCAAACTCGTTCGCACCATTTCCACTGCTATGGAAATGCTCAATAGCACACATCAAGTAGATACATTAAAAAAAATCAAATAACATCAGGTCGCTTTGGATATCGGAATCTCTTTTTATAATTCCGAGTGCCTAGTTTTGGACATGTGGCAGCTCAAATGCGAAGAGGATGCTGAGTATGTAGTGGGTTTAGTCTAGCACACAATCGTAGGCGAATCCCCTCGAGAAGGATTTTTGCAGTTGGAAGGCCCCCTTCTCGGTGGGGAACCATAATTTGCGTAGTCTTCCATACTGGGAGAGCCCTAGGCTGTTTGCTGAGCGTTTTGAGAGAGCTCCAACTGCTGACCACCCACCACTCCTGAAATGATTGCTAAGTGAGCCTTTTAGCTATTGATCTCTCTAGACCTTTTCCTAGAACTAGAGGCTGGAGTAGTAGTAATTGAGATACAAGCTCCTTTTGTCTACTACGACTCTTGCTCTATTTACTGCGTCGAATTTTCGTTGTCCTGCAATTCTGATAACCTGAAGTTGTTCCTTTGTCAAATAGTAGCTTATGTAATACTGGTTAGCGTTTTGGCATTGATGGTATTTAGAAGTTATACAACAATCTTAGCTAGAAGATAGACTATTTATTATAGATAGATGATTCTATGTACACTGAACCTTTCACACATTTGACATCCTTTGTTGGTTTGCCTGCTTTGGTAGGACAAGCTAAGCATTCCCGGCTATCCGATCGATGCGAGGTCCACCGCAATTGCGGCACTTTGTGAGTGCTTTGAATTCCTCTTCAGAATGCACGATTGAACCACATTTACCATAAGCTGTAGCACGAGAGCAAAATCCCGTAGAATGAAATTCTAGACATCGCTTGCAGCTTAATTTTGGTTGTCGAGGTTTCAGAGGAGTTGCTCGACCTAATCATCAAAAAACTGGAATCCAGGATTGGGAGCTGAATCTTTATCATAAAACACTATTCATATACGATATGGTGTCTCAACTTTGCATTTACCCCAATACCTGACAGATTTTGGTTTTAAGTCGGTAACTCGCTAAAGTTCGGCGATCACTTGATTATCTTCTACCGTTTTTTTACCTTCTATTGTTATAATGTGAGTTGGGATGTTGGGCAGTATGTAGCTGACCCAATTGCGAGCCGCTTCCAACAAAATTTCTTCAGGAAGTTGGTCGGATAGAGATAAGAGAAGCTTGCGCCCCGTTTAATCTTTTGCAATTATAGCATACCCCGATGTAACTAGCATTATTCTGTCGATAGAAATAGGTGAAAGCCCTATTTTACGAATGACAGCCTCTCAAATTCCAGCAGGGGTGAAATTGCGTCATTCATAAATGCGTGGGATTCGTAGAAAAAGATGATCATCTTCGGGAATTGACATTGCAGCACCATTATTTGGTGTGCCTGTTTTATTATTTTGATTTTGTGTCGTGGCTGACTTTTTCGATTGCCCGCTACTTGTTGCAGTCCTTGGTTTTGGCTGGGTTTTTTGTTTAGAATTACCTCTCTTAGGAACTGTGACCCAAATCCTGTCTTTTCTTAGTTTCCTGGACTCCTGTAGAGTAGAAAAATGTCGCACAAGACATCAGTCTTAATGCAGGAAACGAATCTCCAAATGTTTTTTCCACAGTCGGAAGAGTTCTGGGTGGTACCATATGTAGTTCAGGTGGAATCGCACCGGGACCAACTTGTAAGAATTTCGCTTTTGAAGCCCAGACAAAGACCCGGAGAGAGTCAACAAAAAATTCATTGCCCCCTGAGAGCATTGGGGATAGTGAATCTTCTACCGCAATGATTCAGATCTGAATTTTAGCCTTCGCCTGAGATGCTCAGCGCATCTCGGCTTCGATTATTTCTTACATTGCCTGTGGAACTGTCATCTTACCAACAACTTCCTCAAATCTAGAATTTTCAATTTCTATGTTCTGGCAAGCTTTCTGTGATGATAAATCTCCTGTACTCGGCCTTGTACTCAAAGCTGATGGTGAAATATTTCGCACCTGGGTCGACTTGCTAAGGTCTTTGACTGAACCTGAGCTGCGTGCTACCGCTTTACTTTGAGAAGGATTCTGTAGTATCTCTCCGTTGTTCTCAGAATCTTTATTTTGGATGAGACGTGCCAATTGGGAATCCTCTAATCCCTTTGTTATAATTTTTTCGACTTCAGTGCCAACCATTTCGATCTGTGGAATTTCTTCTATTCCTTTTTCCAAAAGACGCGATCTCGCTCGAATCTTTGCATAGTAAGCCAACGAATGTTGACGTCTTGGCTTGCGCACCGTAGGCATGCTAGCCGGCAGATGCGTGAGTAGTCCACAGATTTATATGATAGACGAGGGGTTAGATAAGGGTTAGTGATGGTTATGTGTGTGTGAGACTAAGTGTCAATTGTCTAATCACGCTTATGAAATTGGGCCATTTAATTTTTGATGTTGATTTTGGAATAACTATGCCAGAATATAGACAGGGAGCGCCTTTTAGCTAGTAATAGATCGTCACTCTTGTTTATCCACGGCTTGCCGAGAATTGTGGGATAAGCCAATTTGGGCACTACATGTCCCCCAACATTTTCGACTTTGGTTAAGTTTCACATACACTTTGGTTAAGTCTCACATACAACTAACTTGGTTAGGAACATTAAGCGAAAACTTTAGCAAAATTGCCTGATTAGGAAATAGCTGGATCATGAGCCTGGAAAGACGCTAGAATTATCACCATGGCAACTATGCATAACTAATTGTGACATTTACACGTAGCGATGCAAGTACAAGCACATGTAGTACATTTATATCTAAAAACAGCCCCAAGAACACAGAACATAACAAATGAAGCGAGATATTAATGAAATTTATATCCGAAGACTAGAGTTTAGAGAATTGATCATTTAATATAACAACAACATAAATGAAGATTTACCGATTTTCGATGAGCTACGACAACATCAAATTGCTCTAAAGTTTTCAGACAACATAGCTTAGACATCAATATTAGAACTAGATCAAGTGCATGCAACTGACTGTATTGACATTGTGCATTGCGATACAAAAATATGATATTATCATTAGAACTTCGATTTCGAATATAAAAAATAATTTTCATTAATATTGTGACTAATACGACTTCATTTTTAAGCCTATCTTCATATATTTGAATAGTTGGCGAGTCGATAAGCAACTTCCAAGCATCTACAAACTCCTGATGCTTGGGGTGATTAGTACCCTTCTCTAGAGGCACCGGGAATTCTTTTTTCGAACAATGCTCGACATTTTTGTGAACATGCCAAGCGCATAAAATATGGCCACTTTCTGGAAAATAGTGGCTTAAATTATTTACCAGAGCAAACTCACGAT
>PEDP01001104.1:0-14011 GCA_002918395.1 Erysiphe pulchra | reverse complement strand
GAAAAGACTACTCTAAATACTCAACAACAATTAATGATCTCGTCTACTAACTGATCTCTCCCAACCTCTTGTATAAATAACATAAGCGAGTGATTTGGTTTCGTAATGTAAACTTTGTAAGTCACGTGATTTACATACTATGCAAGGCTGGGCCTGAAAGAAAGCCCAGCCACACTGAAACGGGCACAGCCCATAACAAGGACATATAATTATATTTGATGATTGTAATTATGCTTTTCCTTCCTCATATAGTTGAATACATTGAATTATCTATCTATAACCTGAGTATGTCATTTTCCAATCTTTCTATCTACTATAATCATTATTATTCAAATATTAGGTCCTCATCCTACTAGGATTCGCCCTGAGAAGTTAACTATCTACTATCTACCTATACCGCCCTTTAAATTTTGATTTGTTATCTTGCGCTTAGCGCAACCTTTTTTCGCCCTTTAATTTCTACAAAATGAGTGCATGAGTGGGGCTTTGGACTTTTGAAAAGCTCCTATCTTCGAAACTGTTTTTTATATGAATATGATCAGCTCAGTCATTTTCTTCCTGCCTTATTGCCATTTTCGGACTATCTACTACCCTCCTGAGTCTTCATGTTCATCTAGATCTGCCACATCTATATCTAATAAGCGATTACTTTCTCTTTTCTCCACATCTTTTGCACTTTCTACCTATGCCAGTGCATGAGGTATATCAGTACGACTGCTGTGGCTTTTTCGTCAGCGAAGATTTCTCATATCTGTGCCCAATGGCGCAAATAAAAGTATATCCACATTTTCTTGTATCTAATTTTCAAAGCATTTATCTTTTGCTCTACGTAGTTCCTGGTAATAGGTGTTACTTTGAGCCTTGTACTGAGATGAAGAGATAAGCTGTCTTTGTTCTCTGCGGCATAATTTGAAAGGAATAAATCCTGTATGATTTATTCCTCCTAAACTGACGTATGGCTCCTGCAAGCATAATATTTCTGCCCCTTTTTCTATACCCACTTGGAAAGTTGCTTGGCATACTGCGTAGTTTTTGGGCAATTATGTTGAATTATTCGCATGATGACATACTAGATATTTCTTCACGATTTTCCTGCGTTTGCCGGTAATTTTTCTCTCCCACGTCCAATTCTCTACTTAAAGTCACTATCTGAATATGGATATTTTCGTCACTCAACTCTACGCCGTTATTAGATTCGTTGAAAGGATCCTAATTCTCTTGTGATAACGTTTTTTTCTCCTTTTCTCTTTTTTATACCCTTTCCATTCAATGCAGTCCGAATTTGCAATTGGGACTGCATGCCAATATTCTATGCATCTTGTTACTCGTGCATTGTGGTTTTCGCCAAAATTTGCTTATTTACAGCTGCCATGGAGCTTACAGTATTTACCTACAGGCGATTTGTATCTCGCTATAGGAAATTTATGAGTCGTCGTCAGATATGACTCTGCACAAATAATGCATTTAACTTTTTCAGGGTTGGGAAATTCATGTGTTGTATATCCCCTGTGACAGCACCACCATACACATAGTATCTGGCCCTACTGGTAAATAGGGTTCAGCTTTGTGAAATTTCCGTCTAAATTGAAGCCCCTGCTTTAGAATCCGATCTGTGTTGGCATATGTTTTCACGGTTACTTTTATCATTGGGTGTAGCTGTGTTCTATTTTTTGTGATCTTTTTCATGCGCTCAGGATGTGCTATCCACCTCGGCACAAATGGAATATCCACAGAAGATGGGCTTGCTGCTAACTCTCCTTATATTTTTTTGAGCCTTCTTGCCGGATAATATCTCTCTATTTTCACTGTATGAACCATCAGCCCTATCCACTATTGATTAGTAATTACCTCCTTTACATGAGGGTCGAATCTAAATTCTGATTTCAAAAATACTTCATGAAACTTTGATATCATGGTCTCTGCAATTTTTTTCCTGTCGTAAGACTATTAGGTTGCCGCATTAATTGTACCTAAGTTTCACCAGCCGAAGATGTGCTGGTAAATTCTCACCTTAGCAAATGGAGAATAATTTGTGCTATAATGCCTGTTGGTTTAGGTGATTCTTAAGACCGCAAAAAGATAATTCTGTATTTTACTTCTTCCACGCTATTTAACGGTCCTGGGATATCATTATTGGATGCAGGTTTCCTGTGGCCTTTCTTGTTATTCACTGTGGTCCATTTTACAGGCTTATCTGCAGATGGTACATTCATAGTAGTTATTGCTGCCATCAAGAACTACATGCTGAGTGCTAGCCTGGAATTTTGGACGAGCCGGAACACCTGTACATTTGGGGACGGGTAGGTTGGGAGACTGAACTATGCATTCCTTTTCAGTAGCTGCTGCATTTCTTATGGATTGTCCTAATTCTGGTAGTTTTTCGGAAACACGCTGTGCCAAGTATGTACTGCGTAACTTGATGCGTGATTTGTTCTGGTTACGTTGTATTTCCGACAATGAGTTGTTGGGCTGAGTGGACGCTTCTATTTCCTGCTGGCTGAAAAATCCCAGAGGGAGTTCCCATTTCTACATCATTTTGCACGTTTAATTCTGAGCTGTCTGGAGCATTCTCTAACATACCTTGGGAGTTCAATAGCTCTAGACAATGGGGGATTTGGGGAGGAGGACTGTTCATAAGGAACGGGTCGACTCTCCTCTAATCAGGATTTAATTCAGTATGAGTTGCATATGATATGTAATTTGTGATTATAATTTAAATTTTATTGATCGCCTTTGTATCTACAGCATCACCTTATCGATTCGCTTTTAATTTATTACGAAATATACCTCACATCAGCTTGTGAGTAAAACGATTCTAGTTCATAGAAAGTTATCTTATTTGTATTCGGGTTGAGTCCATACTAATTTCTTCCCACACTGACGAAATATCGCGTATTGTTAAAGCCTCTTCCTATCGACTAGAGTAGGGCGAAGAGGAAAAACCAAATTGTGGCCCATATCTTTAAAACCAAGAAATCTATGAGATGTATGTCAAAAACAAGTGTAATTGATTCTCATACTATTTCTCAACCTAAGTTTTTGAAAGCCAGTAAATTAATTCACTTGTGTTTACACTTCAAGGGCTAATGAAAGTATTAAGGCAATTAATATACTAGTATTTTCTTTGGAATATCGACATCGTAATACAGGGGATTCTAACGAACTGAAGTTCTCCCTAATCCAGTGCATCTAAGCAGACAAAATGATAGTCAAACAGTAAATACTAATTAAGTAACCAAATAATTTTTACAAACAAACAAACACACAACGATCTATTTCCATACTTCAGTGTCGTAATCACACATGTTTGGCTTCTTTCGTGAACGTGTTCACAAATAAATCAGAGCGGCCGCTTTAGCAACATTCGGGATTCGGTTAAATTGTTCAAACGTGACTTCCATCCGAAATTGTCGCGTCGCCCTCTAAGTAATCAAGGTAGGCCAATATTTTTTCTTTGAGCCGGACGGCTATGTTAATAATATAATAATAGTAATCATGGCACCCACTCAGATATCGCGAGAGCTTTCTCTTGAGCGGTCTTCTGAATATGTCGAATTCATTAATAAACTTGCGGTATATCACCAGAAAAGAGGAACATACTTTGATCCAGAACCAAAAGTTGGAACTAAGCATATGAACCTTCTTCGATTATATAAAGCTGTGATAGCGCGTGGTGGATATGACATTGTCAGTGACGAAAAGTTAGCCTGGCGAAAGTTAGGCCAGGAATTTAATCTAGGATCCAGTAATCTCCCAGCTGTCGCTTTTCAATTGAAGGGTGTTTATTACAAATATCTCGCGGCATATGAAATATCAAATCACTGGGGAGAAGAGCCACCACCAAAAGAAATTTTAGAGGATCTTACTGCTCGTGGGGGAGGATTGCGCACTCGAACTATCCAGAACTTCGTTCCGCCAGGCAAGAGGGACGGGGCCCCTAACGAATTTTCTGAAGCATCAGGTGATGATGGAACACCTTCAAGAGAGCGCAATGCAAGCGAAGATACACCTGGCTCTGTGGGAAGAGCTACGAGAGGCCTACGTCAGCAACCTCCACAGCGGATAATATTTCAGCCTGATACTGGGTCATCTCGACAACCTAGGAACATATCTACAACTTCTCATACTCCACAGGCACAAAATCATTTCCAAAATATACAACAACAGCAGGCTCTGCAGATACCAAGAGGTGCATCTACATCTTACAATCCTGCAAATAATTTTGAAATCTCATCGACTGTCACAAACTATGAGCCTCGTCCTCAAATACCTCTCACTCTTCGCCCTATAATTACACCTGGAAATAATCCAATCGAATTTGCGAGGCGAAATAAAATTCTTCAGGAAAATCGGAAAACTAATGGCTCAAGCAGGACATATCGTCAGAACAAAGGAGTAATCCTTCCTGGGAGTCAGTGCTTCTTCTTTGCCTATTTAAATCAAGTACTAACTTGAACCAGGTGGATTTGAAGGTCCAAATATCTATGTTCGATGCTTATGTGCGCTAAGATCAGGTATTCCTGCTGAGCAAGATTATGCATTACATCACCTGGTGAAAATATCGATGGAACGCGGCGATAAGTACCGGTTTGAAGGATTTCCTGGGCTTGCTGAAGGTCTCATTGAAAAACTGCTTGAAGTTAGCTCCTTATTCTATGAAGTGAATTGGAACATCAAATATATGTATGACGATGATATCAGCAGAAATACACTTAATGGTTTGGATGGCACCCCAGATATTTTGGAGAAGATTTCGCAACTCAAGAGAATACCCATTGATGATAATATTCAGTCAAAGGAATTCAGTGATACTATGCTTCAAATCAATGAAGCTGCATTAACGCTAAGGAATATGGTTATGCTTGAGGAAAATGCCTTGTATGTCTCAGAACTTCCATTATCACGAGACTTCTTAAGTATCGCATTAAACCTTCCTAACATGGACTCGGTCATCGAGTTGAAGCATTACGCATTAGAAATTGCAGAACAGATAACAAAGTATCTTCACCTGGATGAAAATGATCCACTTTTTATTTCTCTCCTAAATCAGATTTATTTGGAAGATAGAGGTTCTATTTTAACAGCTTTGAGAGCTATAAGTAGGATCTCTATGAATTTGGAAGAAAATAATTTTCTAAAGGGAGTTCCAATAAATATTATTGAGAGAATTTTGGATTGTATTTTATTGAACGATGAAGATCTTGTTTCTACTTGTCTAGATTTTCTATATCAATACACTGCCATCGTTAATAATGTAGAACCTATGCTTTCTAAAGGCTATTTGGAGCCTTTGGTTAACCAACTTGTGCGTTTTCTTCTTTATGATGCGAGAACTGTGGAAAACGAAATTTCTACAGGTAATGATTGCCGACTACCTGCACCAACATCTATTGCTCCAATTCCACAAGAATTATTTGCACAATTGGTATCAATAGAAGAGCCTGAACGAAGTTCTCTTTGGCTTCAATGCCTTTTTGAGGAGGACGCTATGGAATCTATTACTCAGATAGCTCTTTGGCAAGCTTATCAGAGCTGTTTCACTAGCAGTGTGCCAGAGAGTGGAAAACCATTGCTTCCAGCTGCCGAGTTTATCAAGAATGTTAGCACTACATTTGCTGACAAAGCTGCTGCACAGGTTCAAACAGGTGCTGTACAAAAGTTTATCATCAAGGGCATCAGATATCGAAAAATTCCTGTTGATACTAAAGGTGAAGAGTTCCGTAAATGTTGTTGGGGGAATGCCGACAATGAATCTACACCCTGTAATCAGTTTTTTATGAGTCCTCAATCTATGTATCAACATATTCTTAGCACACATCTGGGGGCTTCTCAAGGTGAAAATGGCCAATTTCACAATTCATCAGATAAAATTTACACCTGCCGTTGGGGTAACTGTCAAAGATTCGTTAACGAGCCAGCTAAAAAGTTGTCTCAAATTGCTTCGCATATTAAAGTTCATCTTCCACCATCGACTTCTACTTCAGCTCCCTCAACTAGAGAAAGTCACGTTCATGTGGCCCAACCACCTGCAAAAAGACTCAAGCCATCATACATCATGCAATCGAAAAGGCGAACATTTACATATCATGTAACCGCCGTTGATGAGAGGCAGGAGGCCGCTGGTATCCCATTAACAGCCGTTCTTATTCTCCGAAATCTAACTCGTACTTTACCCAAAATTGAGGCGACTGAATCTGCTGTCAAAACTAGGGATTCGATTCCTTGGGTTGAAAGATTATTTAAACCTATTGAGCCACGGCTATTCGAAATTATGGCTCTTAACAAAAGTCTTGTATGTCTTTCCCTTTCATGTGATACCATGATAATTTAAATCATTTGAAATTATCCCTATTACAACTTTTGCGTCTCTAAACAACTCTATTTTTATCCAAAAAGAGAGATAGATTTCTTTTCACTTCTAGAAGTATAACTAACGGCTTATCCTAGACCTTATATATGACAGATTTACTAAATGGTATAAAAGAAAGCTGATCTTACTACAAAATACAGCCTCATAATTTTTTGGCGTGTTAAAATATTGGAGATAAATAATCATTGTAAGGCGTTTATGTTTTTGTTGATTTTATTCCATAATTCAAAATGAATAAATTGGCTCTTGCGATTTGGGGGACTAAGAGACAAAAAAAAATTCTATTCACGAAACGGGGCAATGGCTTTGATAGCAGGGGAATGGAGCTTTGGTGTAATGGCGTTTTAATATTTTTTAAGGAAAAAAAAGACACCTACAAGTTCTGGTTTGGTTTTTGGCAGTTTATTTTTATTCGAAAACTTGTATAAGTAATGGTAAATAAATATATGTAATTTATAAAGTTTATTTTTCTTTCTCTTTCTTTTCCAATATCAAGTCTTTGAGTACAATTAAACATATTTATTTGATTTATTTACTGGGTCCTGAAAAGCAGGTCAATAGGAGAGAAATGAAATAAATTGAATGGATTCCAAAAAAATGACAATTTAGGACGCTGGTAATTGTAATGTTACTGTAAACTACTCAAGCAACCATTAATCTTTATAGTAAAAGACAGTGACAGACTGGTTTTAATGATTTTCATTGGCGCGTTAGAAAGTCTTGATCGCGCAAACGATCTGGACTGATTTTAGGCTTTTACTCATTCACCAAATTCTTGTGGCGATAAATAACCAGACGAGGCCTATATACTAATGAAATACTGTTCCATTCCATTTGGCATAGAGAGGTATTTGTAGCGCTAAACAAGATCTCTCCTTTCCAATAATCATCCGGTGGCTTGGAAGCCATCCAGCCTCTAATTTAGTGACATTGTAGAATGTTTCTATAGGTTTAAGCCAGAAAGACATTTTTCCTCCCTATATAAGCTTCAATGCTACCTGGTTATTAAGCAAGATAAAAAGCGGAATTTTCCTTATTTAATTTACTTGAATTGTAGACAGAATTGTAGGCAGAACTGCAGTGGTTCTTCCTAACTACTTTACATTGTAAATATTCCCGTTAAGTTGAATGCCCTGGTACTTACTAAAGGGCCAAACTAATGATCTAACCCCTATGCACTATGCACTATTCATCATTCATCTAACCCCATGAAAAGAGTAATTTTCGTGTAGATCTCTAACCACTATAAGTTAGCGAAATGTCAGATGATCTTTGACCCAATAATTTATAATTTAAGACGTCTTATAATGATTACGCCCTGCTTCATACTGTCATTTTTATATGAGGGTATATTCCCATCATGTCTGAGCACGATTCATCCCGGATTTTGCAATTCTAAACAGATCTCTAAAGAAGCTCTTTATATTATTCATTTAATCACACCTTTATGCTATCGATTATAAGTTTTATCCATCACTTATTCAATTCACTGCTATACAATAAGCAGATTAACTAGCAATATCGTGCTGCTTAACCAATAAACTGACACTTGACTTGTAAAAGATAAGGAACTGTTGCAAGAAATGTGAGTAGCTCTTGTTAGAGCCTCGTAAATATTATACTATATTCTATTCCAGAACGATGTAAAACGACGCTTATATAACAACTTAAGCTTCAGCTTTCTCGCATGCTAAAATTAGAGCAGTAACCAGGCTAGCAATACGAGCTCAATGGGCTGAAAACTGAAGAGTAGAAGTATTTATTATCTTAAATTGTAGTTTGCCATCTTACTCCCCTAACTGGAACTTTTTCTTTTACTTTCATCGTCCTCTCTGACTGTTTGACTCTTATCCAAACAATGTCTAAGGGGCTTCTTCATCTTCACTACTCTCGTAGGCTCTAATTGAGACTGCAACTAATGTAGCATTACGAGCTTCCTTTTTTGTAAGCTGATGAGTAGTGGCTGATAGTGTAGGTTCTCTGCCTGTTCCTCCATCGGGAGCTATATCCTTACCCTTCTGTTGTTCTCTTGTACTACCCTGATTGTTAATTTTTTGACCATATGATCTGCGGATATTAATAGAAGTATCTCCGGGGACTTTATTTTGCCTCTTTTTAGGCCTACTAGTTGCATCTGATACACCTGCCCTAACATTTTCAGTTAGTGGCTCGTCTATTGTTACTGATAATTTTTAATTAACTTGCTGCCTAGATGATGAAGAGCTACCATTGAAGTTTGTAACAGAAGCAAGGTTGCTTTCCGTGATATCATTAGAGCCATTCATTGACGTTTCTCTACTGGTAGAATTGGAGCAGGAAATTCCCAAAAAGAAAGATTTCGAGTAGTTAAGCTAAGGGGCTGATTTGCTTTTTTGGTCATCCCCTTTTGTTCTTGAGAGCGAGAGGCTTAAAGAGACAGTTTCATGAACCTTATACCTCAATATTGGTCAATGGTGTGTCAACTCGGTTAAACCACCAATGCTGGTTGATCTCATCAACCAAGATGTAAAAGTCTTTTTGCTGAAGACGAGGTCTCAAATCATGCTTACACGGAAGACCCATACAAGACCTAAAAAGTCTTGTGCATGTAAAATTGTCGTCGTATTCATTTTCTTGAGCGAGTTCTATTTGGCTCTGAATGTGGGTGAGCGCAGTGTGAGTAACCAAATTAATCACCCAAGAAAAGTGCTCCTCTCGGACCCAGTAGGGCACCCATTGTATGGCTGTAGTTAAAGCTTCAAAATTCCCACGGGTGGCGCTCTGCCTCACATTTCTTTACCCGAATAAAAGGTAATTGAGCCACTTTTATTTGGTACCAACATAGCACACAACCCCCTCCTTCCCCCACTTCTTAAGGGCCATGTGCTAGAAGATCAGATGGGAAATCCCATATTTAAGTCAAACGACATCAACTTTTGTCAATCATGACATATTAATGGTTTGAATAGCGATCATAATGTCCTCTCTTGCGATGCCACGTAAGAGTTTATTTTCAACTGATAGGCTGTGGAGTATCAAGTCACTGGGATAATAAGTCGTTCACATGCGAAGTTTGTAATTTTTTTTGCCTCTTGCTTAATAATGTCGAAAAAATTTTGAATGATATCGTCGAGAGACTAAATAAAAGATGATAAATTTCAACTTTCGCCGTGGTTACTTGGGATTCTTTGGTCCAGAATATTATCCGCTTAGTGCTGCGAATTATAATACAGAATCATAAGGACTATATCACAGAAACACTATTTTGGTTTAAGCGAGTACAGTGGCCTTTTTCTTTGAGAACTCCAAATATCAGAACAGCAGTCGCAATTTAGCTTTAGATTAAGCTTATCTTAATCTTTCCGTTTAGTGTTTTTGTTTAAGAGCTATTGAATATGCGGGGAGTAGCCTGTGTATGATTTTGGGAAAGGAACATAGCACCAAAAATGAAAGGAGGATTTTTTCTACAGTATGATTGAAAATGAAGTTTCCAGTAAGTAACAAATTAAGACCTCAATTTTTTTCTACCTATATCTGTTATAAATTACATTTATTAGTCACTAGTCACTAACTTTTTGCATACAGTCAAATATGAATCTTCGGGTTCATTTGACTTCAATCATGAATATGGAGTTTTTTCGCCATCGTCAGGTCTAAAACATGTTCTTTCGGATTATTCTGCGAGTAATACAGATAAAAGACAGAAATTTGAAATCAGAGACACGCCAGCAAGCTCACCGGATTTAGCCTCAATTCTCGCACATGTATCTGCTTGTATACCTGAGCAAAATGTATTACAAGAAACGGAATCACACATGGAGATGAAACAGACAAATCACGGGACTCACATTGAAGAGAATGAAATTATATCAAATTCATTAACCTGTATGCGGATATTAAGTTTGCCGATGCTAGAGAACTTGGTGAGTTTAAAAATTTATCCTTATTGTAGTATCGTAACATTTCTGAACTATTTATAGGCAATTCAAATTATCTCATTACTATGTCGAAAAGGTTCTCATGAAATTGTCTCAATTGTTAACATACATTCGTCTGAAGATGGAAAAATATATCTTACCTTGAAATCTCTATTTGATCAAGTCAAAAAAATTTACTCACAGCAGGGATTGTTCCTCTCCGCTGATGTGCTTAATATGAAAGAGACAGAATATCGGGAGATAATTCGTATATCCAATCTTGCAACATTTGTGTGTAATGTCTTTGATAGACATGAAGTTGGTTTCTTGGAACTAAATGATCGTTTCATTGAGATTTTTGCGGCTGAAGGCATGGCACTATCAAAGGAGGCTGGGGATCTCTTCCTCAACCTCAAAACACAAATTTATCTTTCTGCCATATCTCAAGAAGAGCAAGAACGAACAAGGGAAGATTTATTGGAAGAATACTTTCCCAATAATCTTGGAAAGATCTTAGAAAACCGTCACCCAAATCAGCCCTTATCTCAAGGTGAATACGAATTTACCAGGCTGCTTATAAGTCGCCGGGACTTCCTTGCCAACACCCCTATCGATCTCGACTCGATACGTAAGTCTGAATGAGAAAGTTACAAAGTAGAACTAAAATTTCAGCAGAAGCCCTTTCAGAAAATTTCTCTTGGGAAGGATTTTTGAAGCTGGTAGCAGTTTTTCTGGATAAAGTTACTTTACTTACTACGTACATGAAACGGTATGGTTTAAATGTATCCTTAACTGCTTTAGATGGCCAAAATATAGAGCATCTACAACCAGTAGTCGATGATGATCTTGGATTACAAGTAGAATTAGCTGCAAAGCAAACTCTCGAAAGCCTTGGCCTCAATAATTCGCAGTCGCAATATGAAAGAGGTAAGTTAAGTACACTGATTGTGTTAAGCGACTTATTTTTTAAAATAGATACGTGCGAGGATCAATATACTGTTCAAAATGGATCATATCATCCTGATTACAGTAACTTATCACTTCCTTCGGAACAAACAGCCCCAACTCAAGTACTCTATGAGCGTGCCCGTCATGCAGCCGTAGCCAAAGCTAGTCCAAGTAATACTCGTCGACCAGGCCTTCCCAGCCAACGACGACCTTGGAGTAGTGAAGAAGAACGGGCTTTAATGGCTGGCCTTGATCAGGTCAGAGGGCCATATTGGAGTCAAATTTTAGCCCTCTACGGTCCGAAAGGAACAATCAACGAAGTACTAAAAGACCGAAACCAAGTTCAATTAAAAGACAAGGCTCGCAACTTAAAGCTTTTCTTCCTTAAAAGTGGCATTGAAGTTCCTTATCATTTAAAAGCTGTAACTGGCGAACTCAAAACACGTGCACCAACTCAAGCCGCAAAGCGTGAAGCAGAAGAACGAGCTCGACTTGCTGATACAAATGATCAGAGTCAATTGGAAAAAGTGGCAATTTCCACCGACGCTACGATTGATCAGGATTCTTTATTATCTATATTGAATTTTCAAATAGGCCAAGCAGAAATTAAGATTGAACCTGAAGATCAACAACTTAAATTAGACGTTGGCGGCATATAAAATAAGTTTGTAAGATGTCATCTTTACATGCTGCACTTTACTGCAATACACATCAAAATATCTATCTTCTATACTACTATCTGGCCAATTGTGGATTTCTTGGTGCGGCCCCTTTAAGCAGGAAAGGTCGACTTTTCTCGACGCTATCTAACGACTTAAGCTGCAGTCCCGTGACTCTTAGTGAAAATGAAGAATATGATTGGAGAGAAACTGATAGGCCTTCACTACCAGCGCTATTCAAATTGCCCGATCATATCTGCATAAATGACTTCACGTTAAGCATTCTCAAGACTGGTGAGTCTTCATGTACAATTTTTCATTTGGAATTTGCGAGAATATACTTACTTACAAACTAGATGCAGTGTGTTGCAGGCGAATAAGGCAATACGTCTTCTGATGCATTCCTTTGGGATTGGTCACCGTCTACAGCTACAACTAACGGATTGATTTCAAGCTCTTCAAAAAATGGGAATGCCCATATCAAGTCTTATGTTGTAGCTTCCGCAGTATATTCACATATTCAAACGCTTTGAGTGAGAGCGGACAATCTATGCTCCAGGTAGCTGTTCGACGCTTATGATCCTGTGAGCTGCCTTGTAAATACTTTGTAGCTACTCTTCTCCAGTGCAGTTGAGATCATAGATAATTTCAATTCGTGCGCCATGGTTCATCTATTTGGATCATTCAATTTAGGAAGCATATAAGTACTATGATTTCCACGCTTGAATCAAAGTAACTTACTAATTCTTTGGGTTAAATACAGACTCTAGAGGCAGGGGTATAAAAGCAAAAGATGAATTAAGGCTCTATTGATAAGGGCCGGGCGAAAAATACTCGTGGTAAATAAACAGGTAAAAAGAATCTGATATTCTTTGCAATTTAAGTATGTCTTTTACCAAGTCAATTAAAGACGGTATAATCTTGGGGTTTACGAGGATGCGCTTCAAGATTTTTTGTTGATTAATACAATTCCAAGCTACACCATAGGATGAGTGAATTGCTAACCTACCGCCGGCCTATGAGTTTTGGGAATTTTTGCATCGACATCCAAACTTCTTAGGAAGTAAGCGACCAAAATTCTCGCAAATAATTATGATTGGTCGGTATTTAAATATAACTAGTCAATTATTGTTAAAAACATAAGGGAAAGTATATTTAGCCCTCGGGTTTTGTAAATCTGGCCCTCAGCCTGATCCTGCTCCATCCCTGTCTTTGACATCTCAGCCAATCATCTTCCAATTTCTCTAAACAAATTAATTGAATCCTTGCCATTTTTCAATATCCTAGCTGGCGTTCACATTAATCCTAGTAAGCGTGTATTACCCTACGGCCACGGTAGAAATTGTAGATGGAGCCCCTAGTAGGGGTATAAGCGAGATTATGATTTATTAGCAAATAGAATTTATCCCCCGTATTTATAAAATTCTTGGCAAAAAATATATGGTGAATTCATCCGACAGAGGAATTATCGGTGGGCCGATTGTTCTAAACTAAGCCTAATTTATTTATGATTTACTGCATAAGTATTTATGCGATCATAAGATTTACAGCAGATAACAACTTCAGTCATCAGTGTTTTGTCGGACTCCCATTTACAGCTCTAACCGCCTGACATCTAGCCGGCATGGTCTCAATGAGTTTGACAAAGTATTCAGAGGGCACAGAGTCCCACGCTTCCTTCACAACTAGTCGAAGTTTAACTTGACATCGTTTTTTTCCGCCGCCGCCCAGACTTGGATAGTTAAACTGAATATAGTCTTTCAAACTGTCCCGAACAGCCTCTATCGGATTAAGGTCTGGGAATTTAGGAGGCTAAGAAATATGTAAGATCTGATAAATGAATATAAATTTAGTTACTCAATGATTGTAAATTATTTACTGTGTAAGTATGAAAGATATGGTAGTGTTTGTTTGTTTGTTTGTTTGTTTTATATTTAACGTCTAACTACTGTAACAATTAATTACACTAGACCCGATTGGGCAAATGACGCTAGAGCTTACTGCTCTAGAGGTCTGAAGCTTTCAACTTCCTAAAACTAAAGAAGAAAAACTTAAAGAAAACTGATGCGGTGACAAGTTATTTAAAACGTCGTCTTGCCGAAAGGGTGGAGCTGCTACTGGAGACTATGACATGTATT